>JAAWVO010068314.1:193514-208877 GCA_016984175.1 Atractosteus spatula
GAGAGAGAGATGGGTACAGTCACAGTCAGACTGCTGGACACTGACCACACACCTGTTTCCAGGGAGAGAGAGAGATGGGTACAGTCACAGTCAGACTGCTGGACACTGACCACACACCTGTGTCCAGGGAGAGAGAGATGGGTACAGTCACAGTCAGACTGCTGGGCACTGACCACACACCTGTGTCCAGGGAGAGAGAGAGAAATGAGTACAGTCACAGTCAGACTGCTGGACACTGACCACACACCTGTGTCCAGGGAGAGAGAGAGATGATTACAGTCACAGTCAGACTGCTGGACACTGACCACACACCTGTGTCCAGGGAGAGAGAGAGATGGGTAGAGTCACAGTCAGACTGCTGGACACTGACCACACACCTGTGTCCAGGGAGAGAGAGAGAGATGAGTACAGTTACAGTCAGACTGCTGGACACTGACCACACACCTGTGTCCAGGGAGAGAGAGATGAGTACAGTCACAGTCAGACTGCTGGGCACTGACCACACACCTGTGTCCAGGGAGAGAGTACAGTCACAGTCAGACTGCTGGACACTGACCACACACCTGTGTCCAGGGAGAGAGTACAGTCACAGTCAGACTGCTGGACACTGACCACACACCTGTGTCCAGGGAGAGAGTACAGTCACAGTCAGACTGCTGGACACTGACCACACACCTGTGTCCAGGGAGAGAGTACAGTCACAGTCAGACTGCTGGACACTGACCACACACCTGTGTCCAGGGAGAGAGTACAGTCACAGTCAGACTGCTGGACACTGACCACACACCTGTGTCCAGGGAGAGAGTACAGTCACAGTCAGACTGCTGGACACTGACCACACACCTGTGTCCAGGGAGAGAGTACAGTCACAGTCAGACTGCTGGACACTGACCACACACCTGTGTCCAGGGAGAGAGTACAGTCACAGTCAGACTGCTGGACACTGACCACACACCTGTGTCCAGGGAGAGAGTACAGTCACAGTCAGACTGCTGGACACTGACCACACACCTGTGTCCAGGGAGAGAGTACAGTCACAGTCAGACTGCTGGACACTGACCACACACCTGTGTCCAGGGAGAGAGTACAGTCACAGTCAGACTGCTGGACACTGACCACACACCTGTGTCCAGGGAGAGAGTACAGTCACAGTCAGACTGCTGGACACTGACCACACACCTGTGTCCAGGGAGAGAGTACAGTCACAGTCAGACTGCTGGACACTGACCACACACCTGTGTCCAGGGAGAGAGTACAGTCACAGTCAGACTGCTGGACACTGACCACACACCTGTGTCCAGGGAGAGAGTACAGTCACAGTCAGACTGCTGGACACTGACCACACACCTGTGTCCAGGGAGAGAGTACAGTCACAGTCAGACTGCTGGACACTGACCACACACCTGTGTCCAGGGAGAGAGTACAGTCACAGTCAGACTGCTGGACACTGACCACACACCTGTGTCCAGGGAGAGAGTACAGTCACAGTCAGACTGCTGGACACTGACCACACACCTGTGTCCAGGGAGAGAGTACAGTCACAGTCAGACTGCTGGACACTGACCACACACCTGTGTCCAGGGAGAGAGTACAGTCACAGTCAGACTGCTGGACACTGACCACACACCTGTGTCCAGGGAGAGAGTACAGTCACAGTCAGACTGCTGGACACTGACCACACACCTGTGTCCAGGGAGAGAGTACAGTCACAGTCAGACTGCTGGACACTGACCACACACCTGTGTCCAGGGAGAGAGTACAGTCACAGTCAGACTGCTGGACACTGACCACACACCTGTGTCCAGGGAGAGAGTACAGTCACAGTCAGACTGCTGGACACTGACCACACACCTGTGTCCAGGGAGAGAGTACAGTCACAGTCAGACTGCTGGACACTGACCACACACCTGTGTCCAGGGAGAGAGTACAGTCACAGTCAGACTGCTGGACACTGACCACACACCTGTGTCCAGGGAGAGAGTACAGTCACAGTCAGACTGCTGGACACTGACCACACACCTGTGTCCAGGGAGAGAGTACAGTCACAGTCAGACTGCTGGACACTGACCACACACCTGTGTCCAGGGAGAGAGTACAGTCACAGTCAGACTGCTGGACACTGACCACACACCTGTGTCCAGGGAGAGAGTACAGTCACAGTCAGACTGCTGGACACTGACCACACACCTGTGTCCAGGGAGAGAGTACAGTCACAGTCAGACTGCTGGACACTGACCACACACCTGTGTCCAGGGAGAGAGTACAGTCACAGTCAGACTGCTGGACACTGACCACACACCTGTGTCCAGGGAGAGAGAGAGAGATGGGTACAGTCACAGTCAGACTGCTGGACACTGACCACACACCTGTGTCCAGGGAGAGTGTACAGTCACAGTCAGACGGCAGTATAGGGCAGTGTGGGGTCTGAGGGGCAGTACGGGGCAGTAACCTCGGGGTTAACCCTTTCCTGGCGGTGACGCCAGGCAGGAGGGGGACGAGTTTGAATCCGGCCACGAACTACGAGCTGAAGCCAATAGCGGCGAAATAGCAACAGGAAAAAGAGAGCAAACGACAAATAAAAGGTAAAAGCAGACGAAGTCGTGGTCAAACATGACTGGATAAGCGGATGTGCTAAAACCAACAGAAATGATTAGGCAAGTAAGTCCCGTGAGCGGCCCGCGGCGTCTGCTCGGCCCGACGACACCTCGGCCGCGCCGCCTGCTGGACTGTCTCTTGCAGAGCAAAAAAGAGTCAACTTACCAAACAGGCACTCGCAACTGTCAAAAGAGCCACGTAGAATATTTTCTCCATTCTGGTGAACGTATTAAAATAAATAAAAATAGCCATTTAAAGCAATGGTACCAATAACAAAACGACTTTCTACTGAAACCAGCGTCTACTATTTTCGTGGATCCGTGGTTGCTGGAAAATCAATCTCTCTATATAGATAATCTTGCAACAGTTTACAGTCCAAAATAGGTTCCCCCACAACAACAATATCTTCTCTCGGTGCGCACCACCCCGCCTACTGTCAGGTCTCTGCTGCTGGAAAACCTCGCAGCAGCTTTATATACTGCCCTCGTGCTGTCCCCAGCTGCCCCGCCTACCGCTGGGCAGCCCGCCAATGGCCATGCAGAAGACCGGCCAATACACGCGCCAAGAAGGCGTGTCTGGGAGGGGTCGGGGACTCCAAAGTGGACAGCGGGCCAGAGGGGCGTGGTCAAGGGAATGAATGCAGTCATTCATAAATTTAGGAGTTACTACATTCCACAGAAGTCCGATCGAAGGTGTTTGTCTAGTTTTCGACAGGAGAAAAACATTGTTTCTACTTTATAGGTGAGTGAAAAAGTGCACATCATTCAACCAACAGCCCTCTGAGCACCACGATAAGGATACACGTCTGGTAGAGAAATAAATATCAGTGTAATACTGCAGCATCCAAAACAAAATACAACCAAAAGTGTAACGAATCAAAGGGCACAACAACAGCAACGCCCCCTTCCTCTCAGCTCCTCTCCCTCTCTCCCTCTCTGAATGCACACAGACCCTGTCCCTGAGACAGCGGTATGTGAGGAATGTCCTGGGAAGAGGGAGGTCAACACCTTCAGGAAACACGCAGCCTGACTGCCCCTGCATCCTCCGCTGCTGACACAGACGCGTGCTCACACACTCACTGGCTGTGACCTGCAGCCCAGCGTGGACAGGCATACACACTGGGAGTGTGGTATGAGCATGTGGCCCAAACTGCACACACTTCGTAAGTGCACTCAGAGACAACATCAGCAGACAGGCTCACCTCTCTCCGTACATATCAGACTGAGAGGCTCATCTCCTCCATAGTAATCAGACTGACAGACTCAACTCCTCTGTAGTAATCAGACTGACAGACTCGGGTCTCTCTGCAATAATCAGACACACTGACAGGCTCGGGTCTCTCTGCAATAATCAGACACACTGACAGGCTCAGGTCTCTCTGCAATAATCAGACACACTGACAGACTCGGGTCTCTCTGGAATAATCAGACACACTGACAGACTTGGGTCTCTCTACAATGACTCAGACACACTGACAGACTCGGGTCTCTCTGCAATGACTCAGACACACTGACAGACTTGGGTCTCTCTACAATGACTCAGACACACTGACAGACTCAGGTCTCTCTGCAATGACTCAGACACACTGACAGGCTCGGGTCTCTCTGCAATAATCAGACACACTGACAGACTCAGGTCTCTCTACAATAATCAGACACACTGACAGACTCGGGTCTCTCTGCAATAATCAGACACACTGACAGACACGGGTCTCTCTGCAATAATCAGACACACTGACAGACTCGGGTCTCTCTACAATGCCTCAGACACACTGACAGACTCGGGTCTCTACAATGCCTCAGACACACTGACAGACTCGGGTCTCTCTACAATGCCTCAGACACACTGACAGATTCGGGTCTGTCTGCAATGACTCAGACAGACTGACAGACTCAGGTCTCTCTGCAATGACTCAGACAGACTGACAGACTCAGGTCTCTCTGCAATGACTCAGACAGACTAACAGACTCAGGTCTCTCTGGAATGACTCAGACAGACTGACAGGCTCAGGTCTCTCTGCAATGACTCAGACAGACTGACAGACTCAGGTCTCTCTGCAATGACTCAGACAGACTGACAGACTCGGGTCTCTCTACAATGCCTCAGACACACTGACAGACTCGGGTCTCTCTACAATGACTCAGACAGACTGACAGACTCGGGTCTCTCTGCAATGACTCAGACAGACTGACAGACTCGGGTCTCTCTGCAATGACTCAGCCAGACTGACAGACTCGGGTCTCTCTGCAATGACTCAGACAGACTGACAGGCTCAGATCTCTTGTTCTTTAAGTGCTCCATCTGTTCAGGCCATAGACCGAGAGATATCACTGAGTCTGGTAAGGGACACTCTCCCTCTCTGAAGGGAGAGATTGGAGAGGAAAACCCGAAAGAAAATGTTTTTTTCTATGTCTTCTACACAAATAAATACACACAGAGAAGAGAAAGTAATCAATTTTTACTCACAAAAAAAGTGAAGAATTACATTCTGAACATAGTGATAGGGAAGGGAGGGAGGTGTTGAACAGATAGAGCCAGAAGAACAGGAGAAAGAAAATGGAGGGTTAGAGGGGGAGAGGGATCTGGAGAAGCTGAGGATTATTTTAACCTCACCCTCCCAACCTTCCTCTCTGTTGCCATGGCTGTGGTTGTCCAGAGCAACACAAAGGCATCTGCTGTCATTGTTCTAGTGCAACTAGAGTGCCCAGAGAGTCCCTGCCTGCTACCGGAGCAAACCGCTCTGATCGCTGGTGTTGTTGTCATTACCAGTACGGCACGCAGGATGGAGACAGGCAATGGGCCTGTGGGGCAGAACTGCAAGAGATACCTCAGTGTGGAGCAATACTCACAAGTGCAGGGCTATACTCAGGAGTGCAGGCTGATATTCAGGGGTGACGTGTGGTACTCAGGAGTGTGGAGTGGTACTCAGGAGTGCAGGGTGATACTCAGGAGTGTAGAGTGGTACTCAGTTGTGCAGGGTGATACTCAGGAGTGTAGAGTAGTACTCAGGAGTGCAGTGTGGTACTCAGGAGTGCAAGCTGATACTCAGGAGTGTGGAGTGGTACTCAGGAGTGCATGGTGATACTCAGGAGTGCAGTGTGGTACTCAGGAGTGCAGTGTGGTACTCAGGAATGCAAGCTGATATTCAGGAGTGTAGAGTGGTACTCAGTTGTGCAGGGTGATACTCAAGAGTGTAGATTGATATTCAAGAGCATAGAGTGTAGAGTAGATACTTAGGAGTGTGGGGTGATACTCAGGAGTGTGGAGTGGTACTCAGGAGTGCAGGGTGATACCCAGGAGTGTAGAGTGATATTCAAGAGCATAGAGTGATACATAGGAGTGCAGAGAAGTACTCAGGAGTGTGGAGAGACTCTCATTGAGAGCAGGACAGTGAGGAATACAGGAGACAGAAGGAGAGAGAGAGCAGAACAGTGAGGAATACAGGAGACAGAAGGAGAGAGAGAGAGCAGGACAGTGAGGAATACAGGAGACAGAAGGAGAGAGAGAGAGCAGAACAGTGAGGAATACAGGAGACAGAAGGAGAGAGAGAGCAGAACAGTGAGGAATACAGGAGACAGAAGGAGAGAGAGAGAGCAGAACAGTGAGGAATACAGGAGACAGAGAGAGAGAGACAGAGAGAGCAGGACAGTGAGGAATACAGGAGACAGAGGGAGGGAGAGGGAGAGAGAGTACATGCCGTTCCAAAACAGAACAAGGGAGGGAATGAATCAAAGACACAGTAGATGGAGGGAGGGAGGAATGTGAGCTACTTCCAGGGTTATTTTTAAAGCAGCACAGGAACTCCAGTGATTGCTGCCCAAACAGAAGCCCAGTAAGGAACAGAGACGATCTCTCAGCCTGCACAGAACAGCAAGGAGAGAGGGGAGTGAGACTGGGACACAGCGAGGAGAGCTGGAGTGAGACAGGGACACACTGGGAGTGAGACAGGCATACACTGGGAGTGACCCCAGCTGTGCTGTCTGGGCTGTAGGGGCTCATCCTGGATGGGGATCCCAGCTGTGATCTCTGGGCTGTAGGGGCTCATCTCAGACTGGGAGCCCAGCTGTGATCTCTGGGCTGTAGGGGCTCATCTCAGACTGGGAGCCCAGCTGTGATCTCTGGGCTGTAGGGCTCATCTCAGATCTTGGAGATCTTTGTGTGGAAATAGGAGCCATAAGAACCTCTTCCTCTTTCTCCTCTTGGGTCTCTGCAGTTCCACTGTCCTGCTCCATGATGTGACACACACTCCCGGAATTGGGACTCGGAGTTTGGGAGGGCTGTGGTGAAACCTTTTCCCGGCCCTTGACTCCTGTCCTGCGCTCCCTGGCCTGGGATAGTGTTTACCTCCCAACACAGAGACGGGCCTTGTTCTTGCCCCTCATGGGAAGCTCAAACATCCCAAATATCCCAAAACTTTCCTCTGGTTTTGGGTGAAAAAACTGCTCCTACAGTGGCCCAGAGCAGGTAAGATCCAGATGAGTCGTCTTTCAGCAGTGTGCTGCTCTCTGCTGGGGTCTGTGTGTCAGGGCTATACAGTATAACAGGGCTGTGTATCAGGACTGTATCAGGATTATGTAACAGGTTTGTATATCAGGGCTGTGTATAAGAGATATACAGTGTATCATTGACTGTATAGCAGGGCTGTGTGTAAGGGCTGGTCTCCTGGATTTGACTGTAACTTAATTCAGCCTTTGACAGAAGGTAGACTATTTAGTTAGAACTATTACATTGTTTAAGATCTAGACACCAGGAATGGGAAGGTCTGCTGTACATGCTGTGTAATAGAGTCAGGGCTCCCTCTACTGGCTTAACATCCACAGTGAATCCTGTGTCCTGTACTTTCTGTGAGTACTGACTGAGCATTCCCTCGGCACAACACTAAGCATAAAACAGAGCAGACACAAACACAGCATTGCTGCACCTGGTAAAGTTAAGGCCTTTCTTTCTGCATATTACAGGATCAGACACAGGCACTCAAACAGAGTGCTAGTGTTTGAGAAAAGCCACTCAGCCAGCTGTTCCTAAATCTCACTGTGCCACTGACACCAGCCAGCCTCAGGACAGGACAGCTACGATACTGCAGATCAGAGTCAGCAGAATCACAGCACAGGACCCACAGTGACACTCACAGATACTCAACACTCACTGGACACACACATAACACACACTGGACAATACTACCTCACCCACTGGAAACACACAACACACACTGGACAATACAACCTCACCCACTGGACACACAAACTCAACTGCTACAGGACCCTAAAAAGACCAGACAAACTAGCTAAGTAACTGACCAGGGAGAGAGAGACTCACTGCAAGAAATACACCACAATCAGACACACAAGCCAGAGAGTGTGAGGGACAGAGAGAGTGTGATGTTCTGTGATGAGTGTGATGTGCTGTGATGAGTGTGATGAGAGAGAGTGTGATGTGAAAAATGTGATGTGTCTGTATAATAAATGTTTGTAGATGCTGTGTTAATTGTACATGCTTTGGCAACACTGAAATTCATTGGTAATGCAAATAAAGCTTGAATTGAATCGAGGGTGGGAGGCTCTTTTAAACTGTGAAACAGGTGTCTGTTACAATCACAACAGCAACAAGCAGACAGCGGCCACTCCGGTTGCGCCCACCCGGATGGAGGCGGTTGCCCCTGGTGACGCCGTGTCCTCTTGTCCACACAGAGGGGGCGGGTGGATGGGAAGGGGCTGGAGCCGAACCGGCGTTGTCAAGGAAACGTGCAGTTATGGTATCCCGTGGTAAACTTTTTAGCAGGCCCACGGTGACACGTCCACACAGGAAGCCCATGCCCTTCACAGCTCCTGCAGGCTGCGTGCTGCCGTAATAACACGACACGCAGCGCCTATGCCTCCGGTGAGAGGAACACTCTCGTCCAGCACAACACGGAAAGAAGGGCGAGGAAGCTGGAGGAGAGGATCCTTGAGAACCTCAGAGGAAGCATGAAGATCGACGCAGCTAGCTGTGGTTCCTCCACAGCACTGGAGAGCTGGAAAACAGGAGACAACCCAGGAACAATCTTTAACTGTCAAATGGTCTTTAAATGGTTGTTCTGCCCACGAGCAGGTGACGCGCACAGGCCCCTCCCCTCCCCTGGCCTGCCCCCGCCCACGAGCCGTCAGCTGCTCGCGCTGCGGTCAGGTGACGCCGAGCCCTGTCATATGACCCCGCGCCTCTGGCTGGGGGCTGCAGATTGAAAATGGCAGCTGGCGCTGCGAGTGTCCTTCTCCTCTTGCTGCTGGTCACCGGGACTCGGGGCTTCCCTGCCCGCTCGCCGAGACACGACCCCCCGGGCTGCGGCTACCAGGTGATGATGGGAGAGAGGGGAGCTCCGCCGCCGCGCTTCGCGAGATGAAGGCTGTCCTTTCTCGTACGGTGTTTGCGCCGGGAACTGATTACATGAAGAGTAAAACGCAAACGATTAGTGATTCTTAAGTTAACGACGGGTTACGGCTCTCGGTGTGATCGGAACGGGCGCCGTGTGTAGTTTGTTGTTGTTACGGTGCTGCTCAGAGAGGGGGGTGAATCTGGAAACGAGGGGCGCAGGTGCAGTGGGGACCCCAGTTTTCTGCCCAGAGCCCTGGTGAGCTGGGAGCTCAGAGAGGTAGGGGGTGAATCTGGCCTGTGTTGGGGGTAACCCTGGTGTCCCTCTGCTCTGTGTGCAGTCCTGCCCTGCTACCCGGCCCTCCATGCTGAACGTGCACCTGGTGCCCCACACGCACGATGACGTGGGCTGGCTCAAGACCGTGGACCAGTACTACTACGGAGGTGAGGGGCCGGCCCTGCCGGTGGGGGGGGGGTGCCGGTGCGGAGCGCTGGGGTCCGTTCCGGCTCTTGCCTGGGCTGGGGGCTCTCTCTCCGCTGCTCGCCCGTGCGTGTCAACACCATAAAAGGAGTCCCTGCGCTGGCGGGTTCGAGCCTGGGCAGGGGTGTGATCGCAGCTCAGACAGTGCGGCTGCAGTCTGTTGCCCCACTCTGAGCTGCGAGATAAGAGCAGAGATAGGAGGACAGATAGGAGCTCCAGTTCCTCTTCTCTGTGGGTGTTGGGACTGCAAATTTAACGTAACTCAGCCCAGCATTTAACTGTATCATAATCATTTTCTGCTGTAGCAGATGATGTGAATACCATACATGAATCCCAAAACCCAGGTAGCACATAGGGCATGGGATGTTCATGTATTTTGTGTATAGAAGGATTTATGGAGAGCTTTTACTTATTTTCATATTGTATTTTAACTGGTCCTCAGATCAATTTTTTAAGATGGACGGGAAGGAAGAAAAGTGGAGAGAGAACTGCTCATCAGCCCCAGCCCAGTTTCTGATGGGTTATGTGTCTCTGGCCCGTCTGGGTCAAACGCGATCTCTAGGCGCTGAATCTCCCCTGAGCGCAGGAGAATGGGGGGGCTCTGTGGGGTTGGGAGGACTGTGCCCAGTAGTGAGGGGCCTGGGGCCCCTGCTGGATGCTATAGGCGAATTCGGAGGGATTTCTCGTTACGCTAAGGGTGGTGGGTGACTGGAGTAAGTTGCCCGGCCACTCCGATGGGTGCAGGCGCGGGTCAGTAACCTGTGGTCCTCTCTCGCGCCCAGCGCGGAACGACATCCAGCACGCCGGCGTGCAGTACATCCTGGACTCGGTGATCGAGCAGCTGCTCGCCGACGCCCGGCGCCGCTTCATCTACGTGGAGACGGCCTTCTTCTACCGCTGGTGGAGAGAGCAGGGCGCCCAGATGCGTGCCACGGTGACGCAGCTCGTGCAGCAGGGTGAGGGAGCGCAGCGGTCTGAGTGTGGCCCTGCGCCAGCCCGAGAGCGCAGCGGTCCGAGTGTGGCCCTGCGCCGGCGTGAGAGAGAGAGTGAGCGAGCGCAGCGGTCCGAGTGTGGCCCTGCGCCGGCGTGAGAGAGAGAGTGAGCGAGCGCAGCGGTCCGAGTGTGGCCCTGCGCCGGCGTGAGAGAGAGAGTGAGCGAGCGCAGCGGTCCGAGTGTGGCCCTGCGCCGGCGTGAGAGAGAGAGTGAGCGAGCGCAGCGGTCCGAGTGTGGCCCTGCGCCGGCGTGAGAGAGAGAGTGAGCGAGCGCAGCGGTCCGAGTGTGGCCCTGCGCCGGCGTGAGAGAGAGAGTGAGCGAGCGCAGCGGTCCGAGTGTGGCCCTGCGCCGGCGTGAGAGAGAGAGTGAGCGAGCGCAGCGGTCCGAGTGTGGCCCTGCGCCGGCGTGAGAGAGAGAGTGAGCGAGCGCAGCGGTCCGAGTGTGGCCCTGCGCCGGCGTGAGAGAGAGAGTGAGCGAGCGCAGCGGTCCGAGTGTGGCCCTGCGCCGGCGTGAGAGAGAGAGTGAGCGAGCGCAGCGGTCCGAGTGTGGCCCTGCGCCGGCGTGAGAGAGAGAGTGAGCGAGCGCAGCGGTCCGAGTGTGGCCCTGCGCCGGCGTGAGAGAGAGAGTGAGCGAGCGCAGCGGTCCGAGTGTGGCCCTGCGCCGGCGTGAGAGAGAGAGTGAGCGAGCGCAGCGGTCCGAGTGTGGCCCTGCGCCGGCGTGAGAGAGAGAGTGAGCGAGCGCAGCGGTCCGANGACGGGAAGGAAGAAAAGTGGAGAGAGAACTGCTCATCAGCCCCAGCCCAGTTTCTGATGGGTTATGTGTCTCTGGCCCGTCTGGGTCAAACGCGATCTCTAGGCGCTGAATCTCCCCTGAGCGCAGGAGAATGGGGGGGCTCTGTGGGGTTGGGAGGACTGTGCCCAGTAGTGAGGGGCCTGGGGCCCCTGCTGGATGCTATAGGCGAATTCGGAGGGATTTCTCGTTACGCTAAGGGTGGTGGGTGACTGGAGTAAGTTGCCCGGCCACTCCGATGGGTGCAGGCGCGGGTCAGTAACCTGTGGTCCTCTCTCGCGCCCAGCGCGGAACGACATCCAGCACGCCGGCGTGCAGTACATCCTGGACTCGGTGATCGAGCAGCTGCTCGCCGACGCCCGGCGCCGCTTCATCTACGTGGAGACGGCCTTCTTCTACCGCTGGTGGAGAGAGCAGGGCGCCCAGATGCGTGCCACGGTGACGCAGCTCGTGCAGCAGGGTGAGGGAGCGCAGCGGTCTGAGTGTGGCCCTGCGCCAGCCCGAGAGCGCAGCGGTCCGAGTGTGGCCCTGCGCCGGCGTGAGAGAGAGTGAGCGAGCGCAGCGGTCCGAGTGTGGCCCTGCGCCGGCGTGAGAGAGAGAGTGAGCGGGCGCAGCGGTCCGAGTGTGGCCCTGCGCCGGCGTGAGAGAGAGAGTGAGCGAGCGCAGCGGTCCGAGTGTGGCCCTGCGCCGGCGTGAGAGAGAGAGTGAGCGAGCGCAGCGGTCCGAGTGTGGCCCTGCGCCGGCGTGAGAGAGAGAGTGAGCGAGCGCAGCGGTCCGAGTGTGGCCCTGCGCCGGCGTGAGAGAGAGAGTGAGCGAGCGCAGCGGTCCGAGTGTGGCCCTGCGCCGGCGTGAGAGAGAGAGTGAGCGAGCGCAGCGGTCCGAGTGTGGCCCTGCGCCGGCGTGAGAGAGAGAGTGAGCGAGCGCAGCGGTCCGAGTGTGGCCCTGCGCCGGCGTGAGAGAGAGAGTGAGCGAGCGCAGCGGTCCGAGTGTGGCCCTGCGCCGGCGTGAGAGAGAGAGTGAGCGAGCGCAGCGGTCCGAGTGTGGCCCTGCGCCGGCGTGAGAGAGAGAGTGAGCGAGCGCAGCGGTCCGAGTGTGGCCCTGCGCCGGCGTGAGAGAGAGAGTGAGCGAGCGCAGCGGTCCGAGTGTGGCCCTGCGCCGGCGTGAGAGAGAGAGTGAGCGAGCGCAGCGGTCCGAGTGTGGCCCTGCGCCGGCGTGAGAGAGAGAGTGAGCGAGCGCAGCGGTCCGAGTGTGGCCCTGCGCCGGCGTGAGAGAGAGAGTGAGCGAGTGCAGCGGTCCGAGTGTGGCCCTGCGCCGGCGTGAGAGAGAGAGTGAGCGAGTGCAGTGGTCTGAGTGTGGCCCTGTGTCTGTGTGCAGGCCGACTGGAGTTCGTGAACGGGGGCTGGTGCATGAACGACGAGGCCTCGACACACTACAATGCCATCATTGACCAGATGACCCTGGGCCTGCGCTTCCTGAACGACACCTTCGGCCCGTGCGGGCGCCCGCGTGTAGCCTGGCACATCGACCCCTTCGGGCACTCCCGGGAGCAGGCCTCGCTGTTCGCACAGGTACCGGGCGGGGCCCCCTGAGCCCCTGACGCACCCACCTTCTGCTCTCGCTGTCCCCTTCCCTCTGTAATCCAGTGTGCTTGTCCCCCTCCCTCTCCCAGATGGGGTTTGATGGGTTTTTCTTCGGCCGGCTGGACTACCAGGACAAGCGCAGGCGGATGAGGGACAAAGAGATGGAGCTGCTGTGGAGGGCGAGCGAGAGCCTGGAGCCGCCTGGCGCCGACCTCTTCACAGGTACCGGGCCTTCACCTTTCACCTTTCACCTTTCACCTTTCACCTTTCACCTCTGGGTGTGCTCTGACCCCGCTTTTAATTTCATATAGATTCTTTGTATAATAGGTTTTATGTTCTGTCATATGTTTGATGCTATTTTTAAAGCAAGGCAGCTTTAAGAATAGGATATAACTGTAGCAAGTATCTCAAACGGTTTCCTGTGACAGACAACACCTCAGTGAAATCTAACCATCAGCTCCTTTTATGAAGACTAACTTCCTCTCTTTGCTTCTCTGAATTTGCTTTCTGCTTGACAAAGCAGTATAAAATATGGTTCTTTCTAAACGGCTCTTTAGTCGAGAACAGGACTGTCCTGGGCTCTGCTCTTCGTGTACATCAGTAAAGGGTAGATCACTTCCTCAATCGAGTCCTGATCTCCAGTGCATGTATCCCTAACACCTAACACCTCTCTCTGGGGGTGCTCTGCCCCTGCCCCCCTCCTCTCCAGGTGTGCTGCCCAATGGCTATAACCCACCCGCTGGGTTCTGCTGGGACCAGTCCTGTTCTGACCCGCCTATCCAGGATGACCCACAGCTGGAAGACTACAACGTGGACATAGTGGTGAAGGACTTCCTGGATGTGGCTCGCAACCAGGCCAGTACTGCCGCAGTCCGATGGACCCCTGTGGGATACACTCATGAGTTCTGAGGCCGCTGCCATTCGATGATGCAGTAAGAAGTGTGTATTGTTGGATGCATCGGGACAGGTGAAACTGTGCTGGCAGTCGGCACTGCCGCCTCGCAGCCCCTGGGTTCTGGGCTACATTCTGGATTGGGATGCCTTCTGTGTGAGGTTTGCATGTTCTCTATGCGTCTTTAGGGGCTTTCTCTGGCTGCTCCAGTTTCCTCCAGGTGACAAGCTGGCTGAGTTAACTGGGGTCTCTGAACTGCCCCTGGTGTGCCCTGTGCAGGACTGGCATCTCGTCTGGTGGAGGCGGTGTTGTCTTGCCTTGGGCTCTGGACAGCTTGGCTTTCAGGGATCTGCAGCTTTCTGGTCTTGAATCGATTTCATATCACTCAAGAGATCACCTAACCCCCCCCCAGCTGTCCTCCCAGCGCCGGTCTGCCAGGAGTTAGATACAGATCTCGGATAAAGTCGCACCTGTACGCTGACACACACAATCACACACGCTCCCTGTCCAGTCTGCGTGACTCTCTCTTGTGTCTCAGGCTGAGATGTACAAGACCAACCACATCATCATGACGATGGGCTCGGACTTCCAGTACGAGAACGCCAACCTCTGGTACAAGAACCTGGACAAGCTGATCCGCTACGTCAATGTGCAGGTCAGCCACTGGGGGGCAGTGTGGGCTCGAACTCATCTCTGACTCATCCAGCCTGGGTCTTCCCTGTGACCTCCATCCCCCCACACTTGTGGGTGCTTTACTGTTTATTAGCGCTTAGACAATTGGTTATCGATCAGCATGCATTCACTGATTGCTCCATGTTTGATTACTGGTGAATATCTCACTTGTTGGTCTGGCAACATCAGTGCCAGTTATAACAGGCTGGGCAGATTAGTGTAAATAAGTAGCAAAACAAATGGGGCAAATCAAATCGACTTGCATATCCTCTACAAACAGAGAATTGTAATAAAGGCCGAGAGCATTATGGTGAGTGTGTCTCACCCCCTCCATAGTGAATTCACACTGTTTCCCTAGGTGTAATGGAACTAGACTTGGGGCATCTGTCGTCCCCGCTGAAGTATGTCTCAAATAGTGTAGAGCAATTCTCTTGTCTCCTGCGGCACTATTGTACTTGTCTTGTTGGATGGGACTGTGCTGGAGGGTGATTGGCTCTCCTGACTCCTGCCCTGTGTGTGACCTGCAGCAGTCCGTGGGCAGCAACGTCAACGTCCTCTACTCCACCCCCTCCTGCTACCTGCAGGAGCTGCACCGGGCCAACCTCAGCTGGTGAGTGCGTCCGCGTGCCCGCCCCACTGCCCGCGCCTCGGCCGGGTGAGGGGACACCCGCTCACGGCCTGTCACCCCCGCAGGTCGGTGAAGAGGGACGACTTCTTCCCCTACGCCGACGGGGCGTACAACTTCTGGACGGGGTATTTCACCAGCCGGCCGGCCCTCAAGCGCTACGAGCGGCTGAGCAATAACGTCCTGCAGGTCGGCACGCACGCACGCGCACACGCACGCCGGTGAACGCACGTGCAGGGATCTGGGGGTCTGGTGACGTGACGCTGTGTGTTTCAGGCTTGCAATCAGCTGGAGGTCCTGGGGGGTCCGTCGTCGCGCAAGGGTCCTTACGGCGACGGCGACAGCAACGCGCTCAGTGAGTCATCGCACGAGGGGGGGGGGGGGGTGTGGG
>JAAWVO010068314.1:217890-232471 GCA_016984175.1 Atractosteus spatula
GAGCCGAGGGCACAAGCTCCGCCGCTGTAGGGCGGATATAGCGCCAACCAGCTGTTCCCTGGTCTCGGGACCTCAGACAGAGACGGACACGGACACGGAGGAAGTAGCACAGTCTTTATTGAGCTCACTTACAGTTAAAAACTGAGGCTTCACTCCCACACAAAGCTGCACCTCTCAAGGTCACTGCCCCCTGCAGCTGTTAATTAGTTAATTAGGTGGTGTCAGTCCGTGGACTGGGCTGACTGGTCACCCCTCCCTCCTGGGGCTGGCCCTCGGACTTCTCCCCGGCCGCGCTCTGCCCCTGCTGGCCGTCGTGGGAATAGCAGCACTGCTCCCCTTGCGTGCAGGTGCCCTGGGACAAGGCGAGAGGGAGGGATGAGAGGAGTGGGAGTGGGGTCCTCACCTGGCGGAACCTCTTCAGGGCTGGTGTGAGAGTGGGTGTGGGAGTGGGGTCCTCACCTGGCGGAACCTCTTGCAGGGGAAGCTCTTCAGGGCTGGTGTGAGAGTGGGTGTGGGAGTGGGAGTGGGGTCCTCACCTGGCGGAACCTCTTGCAGGGGAAGCTCTTCAGGGCTGGTGTGAGAGTGGGTGTGGGAGTGGGAGTGGGGTCCTCACCTGGCGGAACCTCTTGCAGGGGAAGCTCTTCAGGGCTGGTGTGAGAGTGGGTGTGGGAGTGGGAGTGGGGTCCTCACCTGGCGGAACCTCTTGCAGGGGAAGCTCTTCAGGGCTGGTGTGAGAGTGGGTGTGGGAGTGGGAGTGGGGTCCTCACCTGGCGGAACCTCTTGCAGGGGAAGCTCTTCAGGGCTGGTGTGAGAGTGGGTGTGGGAGTGGGAGTGGGGTCCTCACCTGGCGGAACCTCTTGCAGGGGAAGCTCTTCAGGGCTGGTGTGAGAGTGGGTGTGGGAGTGGGAGTGGGGTCCTCACCTGGCGGAACCTCTTGCAGGGGAAGCTCTTCAGGGCTGGTGTGAGAGTGGGTGTGGGAGTGGGAGTGGGGTCCTCACCTGGCGGAACCTCTTGCAGGGGAAGCTCTTCAGGGCTGGTGTGAGAGTGGGTGTGGGAGTGGGAGTGGGGTCCTCACCTGGCGGAACCTCTTGCAGGGGAAGCTCTTCAGGGCTGGTGTGAGAGTGGGTGTGGGAGTGGGAGTGGGGTCCTCACCTGGCGGAACCTCTTGCAGGGGAAGCTCTTCAGGGCTGGTGTGAGAGTGGGTGTGGGAGTGGGAGTGGGGTCCTCACCTGGCGGAACCTCTTGCAGGGGAAGCTCTTCAGGGCTGGTGTGAGAGTGGGTGTGGGAGTGGGAGTGGGGTCCTCACCTGGCGGAACCTCTTGCAGGGGAAGCTCTTCAGGGCTGGTGTGAGAGTGGGTGTGGGAGTGGGAGTGGGGTCCTCACCTGGCGGAACCTCTTGCAGGGGAAGCTCTTCAGGGCTGGTGTGAGAGTGGGTGTGGGAGTGGGAGTGGGGTCCTCACCTGGCGGAACCTCTTGCAGGGGAAGCTCTTCAGGGCTGGTGTGAGAGTGGGTGTGGGAGTGGGAGTGGGGTCCTCACCTGGCGGAACCTCTTGCAGGGGAAGCTCTTCAGGGCTGGTGTGAGAGTGGGTGTGGGAGTGGGAGTGGGGTCCTCACCTGGCGGAACCTCTTGCAGGGGAAGCTCTTCAGGGCTGGTGTGAGAGTGGGTGTGGGAGTGGGAGTGGGGTCCTCACCTGGCGGAACCTCTTGCAGGGGAAGCTCTTCAGGGCTGGTGTGAGAGTGGGTGTGGGAGTGGGAGTGGGGTCCTCACCTGGCGGAACCTCTTGCAGGGGAAGCTCTTCAGGGCTGGTGTGAGAGTGGGTGTGGGAGTGGGAGTGGGGTCCTCACCTGGCGGAACCTCTTGCAGGGGAAGCTCTTCAGGGCTGGTGTGAGAGTGGGTGTGGGAGTGGGAGTGGGGTCCTCACCTGGCGGAACCTCTTGCAGGGGAAGCTCTTCAGGGCTGGTGTGAGAGTGGGTGTGGGAGTGGGAGTGGGGTCCTCACCTGGCGGAACCTCTTGCAGGGGAAGCTCTTCAGGGCTGGTGTGAGAGTGGGTGTGGGAGTGGGAGTGGGGTCCTCACCTGGCGGAACCTCTTGCAGGGGAAGCTCTTCAGGGCTGGTGTGAGAGTGGGTGTGGGAGTGGGAGTGGGGTCCTCACCTGGCGGAACCTCTTGCAGGGGAAGCTCTTCAGGGCTGGTGTGAGAGTGGGTGTGGGAGTGGGAGTGGGGTCCTCACCTGGCGGAACCTCTTGCAGGGGAAGCTCTTCAGGGCTGGTGTGAGAGTGGGTGTGGGAGTGGGAGTGGGGTCCTCACCTGGCGGAACCTCTTGCAGGGGAAGCTCTTCAGGGCTGGTGTGAGAGTGGGTGTGGGAGTGGGAGTGGGGTCCTCACCTGGCGGAACCTCTTGCAGGGGAAGCTCTTCAGGGCTGGTGTGAGAGTGGGTGTGGGAGTGGGAGTGGGGTCCTCACCTGGCGGAACCTCTTGCAGGGGAAGCTCTTCAGGGCTGGTGTGAGAGTGGGTGTGGGAGTGGGAGTGGGGTCCTCACCTGGCGGAACCTCTTGCAGGGGAAGCTCTTCAGGGCTGGTGTGAGAGTGGGTGTGGGAGTGGGAGTGGGGTCCTCACCTGGCGGAACCTCTTGCAGGGGAAGCTCTTCAGGGCTGGTGTGAGAGTGGGTGTGGGAGTGGGAGTGGGGTCCTCACCTGGCGGAACCTCTTGCAGGGGAAGCTCTTCAGGGCTGGTGTGAGAGTGGGTGTGGGAGTGGGAGTGGGGTCCTCACCTGGCGGAACCTCTTGCAGGGGAAGCTCTTCAGGGCTGGTGTGAGAGTGGGTGTGGGAGTGGGAGTGGGGTCCTCACCTGGCGGAACCTCTTGCAGGGGAAGCTCTTCAGGGCTGGTGTGAGAGTGGGTGTGGGAGTGGGAGTGGGGTCCTCACCTGGCGGAACCTCTTGCAGGGGAAGCTCTTCAGGGCTGGTGTGAGAGTGGGTGTGGGAGTGGGAGTGGGGTCCTCACCTGGCGGAACCTCTTGCAGGGGAAGCTCTTCAGGGCTGGTGTGAGAGTGGGTGTGGGAGTGGGAGTGGGGTCCTCACCTGGCGGAACCTCTTGCAGGGGAAGCTCTTCAGGGCTGGTGTGAGAGTGGGTGTGGGAGTGGGAGTGGGGTCCTCACCTGGCGGAACCTCTTGCAGGGGAAGCTCTTCAGGGCTGGTGTGAGAGTGGGTGTGGGAGTGGGAGTGGGGTCCTCACCTGGCGGAACCTCTTGCAGGGGAAGCTCTTCAGGGCTGGTGTGAGAGTGGGTGTGGGAGTGGGAGTGGGGTCCTCACCTGGCGGAACCTCTTGCAGGGGAAGCTCTTCAGGGCTGGTGTGAGAGTGGGTGTGGGAGTGGGAGTGGGGTCCTCACCTGGCGGAACCTCTTGCAGGGGAAGCTCTTCAGGGCTGGTGTGAGAGTGGGTGTGGGAGTGGGAGTGGGGTCCTCACCTGGCGGAACCTCTTGCAGGGGAAGCTCTTCAGGGCTGGTGTGAGAGTGGGTGTGGGAGTGGGAGTGGGGTCCTCACCTGGCGGAACCTCTTGCAGGGGAAGCTCTTCAGGGCTGGTGTGAGAGTGGGTGTGGGAGTGGGAGTGGGGTCCTCACCTGGCGGAACCTCTTGCAGGGGAAGCTCTTCAGGGCTGGTGTGAGAGTGGGTGTGGGAGTGGGAGTGGGGTCCTCACCTGGCGGAACCTCTTGCAGGGGAAGCTCTTCAGGGCTGGTGTGAGAGTGGGTGTGGGAGTGGGAGTGGGGTCCTCACCTGGCGGAACCTCTTGCAGGGGAAGCTCTTCAGGGCTGGTGTGAGAGTGGGTGTGGGAGTGGGAGTGGGGTCCTCACCTGGCGGAACCTCTTGCAGGGGAAGCTCTTCAGGGCTGGTGTGAGAGTGGGTGTGGGAGTGGGAGTGGGGTCCTCACCTGGCGGAACCTCTTGCAGGGGAAGCTCTTCAGGGCTGGTGTGAGAGTGGGTGTGGGAGTGGGAGTGGGGTCCTCACCTGGCGGAACCTCTTGCAGGGGAAGCTCTTCAGGGCTGGTGTGAGAGTGGGTGTGGGAGTGGGAGTGGGGTCCTCACCTGGCGGAACCTCTTGCAGGGGAAGCTCTTCAGGGCTGGTGTGAGAGTGGGTGTGGGAGTGGGAGTGGGGTCCTCACCTGGCGGAACCTCTTGCAGGGGAAGCTCTTCAGGGCTGGTGTGAGAGTGGGTGTGGGAGTGGGAGTGGGGTCCTCACCTGGCGGAACCTCTTGCAGGGGAAGCTCTTCAGGGCTGGTGTGAGAGTGGGTGTGGGAGTGGGAGTGGGGTCCTCACCTGGCGGAACCTCTTGCAGGGGAAGCTCTTCAGGGCTGGTGTGAGAGTGGGTGTGGGAGTGGGAGTGGGGTCCTCACCTGGCGGAACCTCTTGCAGGGGAAGCTCTTCAGGGCTGGTGTGAGAGTGGGTGTGGGAGTGGGAGTGGGGTCCTCACCTGGCGGAACCTCTTGCAGGGGAAGCTCTTCAGGGCTGGTGTGAGAGTGGGTGTGGGAGTGGGAGTGGGGTCCTCACCTGGCGGAACCTCTTGCAGGGGAAGCTCTTCAGGGCTGGTGTGAGAGTGGGTGTGGGAGTGGGAGTGGGGTCCTCACCTGGCGGAACCTCTTGCAGGGGAAGCTCTTCAGGGCTGGTGTGAGAGTGGGTGTGGGAGTGGGAGTGGGGTCCTCACCTGGCGGAACCTCTTGCAGGGGAAGCTCTTCAGGGCTGGTGTGAGAGTGGGTGTGGGAGTGGGAGTGGGGTCCTCACCTGGCGGAACCTCTTGCAGGGGAAGCTCTTCAGGGCTGGTGTGAGAGTGGGTGTGGGAGTGGGAGTGGGGTCCTCACCTGGCGGAACCTCTTGCAGGGGAAGCTCTTCAGGGCTGGTGTGAGAGTGGGTGTGGGAGTGGGAGTGGGGTCCTCACCTGGCGGAACCTCTTGCAGGGGAAGCTCTTCAGGGCTGGTGTGAGAGTGGGTGTGGGAGTGGGAGTGGGGTCCTCACCTGGCGGAACCTCTTGCAGGGGAAGCTCTTCAGGGCTGGTGTGAGAGTGGGTGTGGGAGTGGGAGTGGGGTCCTCACCTGGCGGAACCTCTTGCAGGGGAAGCTCTTCAGGGCTGGTGTGAGAGTGGGTGTGGGAGTGGGAGTGGGGTCCTCACCTGGCGGAACCTCTTGCAGGGGAAGCTCTTCAGGGCTGGTGTGAGAGTGGGTGTGGGAGTGGGAGTGGGGTCCTCACCTGGCGGAACCTCTTGCAGGGGAAGCTCTTCAGGGCTGGTGTGAGAGTGGGTGTGGGAGTGGGAGTGGGGTCCTCACCTGGCGGAACCTCTTGCAGGGGAAGCTCTTCAGGGCTGGTGTGAGAGTGGGTGTGGGAGTGGGAGTGGGGTCCTCACCTGGCGGAACCTCTTGCAGGGGAAGCTCTTCAGGGCTGGTGTGAGAGTGGGTGTGGGAGTGGGAGTGGGGTCCTCACCTGGCGGAACCTCTTGCAGGGGAAGCTCTTCAGGGCTGGTGTGAGAGTGGGTGTGGGAGTGGGAGTGGGGTCCTCACCTGGCGGAACCTCTTGCAGGGGAAGCTCTTCAGGGCTGGTGTGAGAGTGGGTGTGGGAGTGGGAGTGGGGTCCTCACCTGGCGGAACCTCTTGCAGGGGAAGCTCTTCAGGGCTGGTGTGAGAGTGGGTGTGGGAGTGGGAGTGGGGTCCTCACCTGGCGGAACCTCTTGCAGGGGAAGCTCTTCAGGGCTGGTGTGAGAGTGGGTGTGGGAGTGGGAGTGGGGTCCTCACCTGGCGGAACCTCTTGCAGGGGAAGCTCTTCAGGGCTGGTGTGAGAGTGGGTGTGGGAGTGGGAGTGGGGTCCTCACCTGGCGGAACCTCTTGCAGGGGAAGCTCTTCAGGGCTGGTGTGAGAGTGGGTGTGGGAGTGGGAGTGGGGTCCTCACCTGGCGGAACCTCTTGCAGGGGAAGCTCTTCAGGGCTGGTGTGAGAGTGGGTGTGGGAGTGGGAGTGGGGTCCTCACCTGGCGGAACCTCTTGCAGGGGAAGCTCTTCAGGGCTGGTGTGAGAGTGGGTGTGGGAGTGGGAGTGGGGTCCTCACCTGGCGGAACCTCTTGCAGGGGAAGCTCTTCAGGGCTGGTGTGAGAGTGGGTGTGGGAGTGGGAGTGGGGTCCTCACCTGGCGGAACCTCTTGCAGGGGAAGCTCTTCAGGGCTGGTGTGAGAGTGGGTGTGGGAGTGGGAGTGGGGTCCTCACCTGGCGGAACCTCTTGCAGGGGAAGCTCTTCAGGGCTGGTGTGAGAGTGGGTGTGGGAGTGGGAGTGGGGTCCTCACCTGGCGGAACCTCTTGCAGGGGAAGCTCTTCAGGGCTGGTGTGAGAGTGGGTGTGGGAGTGGGAGTGGGGTCCTCACCTGGCGGAACCTCTTGCAGGGGAAGCTCTTCAGGGCTGGTGTGAGAGTGGGTGTGGGAGTGGGAGTGGGGTCCTCACCTGGCGGAACCTCTTGCAGGGGAAGCTCTTCAGGGCTGGTGTGAGAGTGGGTGTGGGAGTGGGAGTGGGGTCCTCACCTGGCGGAACCTCTTGCAGGGGAAGCTCTTCAGGGCTGGTGTGAGAGTGGGTGTGGGAGTGGGAGTGGGGTCCTCACCTGGCGGAACCTCTTGCAGGGGAAGCTCTTCAGGGCTGGTGTGAGAGTGGGTGTGGGAGTGGGAGTGGGGTCCTCACCTGGCGGAACCTCTTGCAGGGGAAGCTCTTCAGGGCTGGTGTGAGAGTGGGTGTGGGAGTGGGAGTGGGGTCCTCACCTGGCGGAACCTCTTGCAGGGGAAGCTCTTCAGGGCTGGTGTGAGAGTGGGTGTGGGAGTGGGAGTGGGGTCCTCACCTGGCGGAACCTCTTGCAGGGGAAGCTCTTCAGGGCTGGTGTGAGAGTGGGTGTGGGAGTGGGAGTGGGGTCCTCACCTGGCGGAACCTCTTGCAGGGGAAGCTCTTCAGGGCTGGTGTGAGAGTGGGTGTGGGAGTGGGAGTGGGGTCCTCACCTGGCGGAACCTCTTGCAGGGGAAGCTCTTCAGGGCTGGTGTGAGAGTGGGTGTGGGAGTGGGAGTGGGGTCCTCACCTGGCGGAACCTCTTGCAGGGGAAGCTCTTCAGGGCTGGTGTGAGAGTGGGTGTGGGAGTGGGAGTGGGGTCCTCACCTGGCGGAACCTCTTGCAGGGGAAGCTCTTCAGGGCTGGTGTGAGAGTGGGTGTGGGAGTGGGAGTGGGGTCCTCACCTGGCGGAACCTCTTGCAGGGGAAGCTCTTCAGGGCTGGTGTGAGAGTGGGTGTGGGAGTGGGAGTGGGGTCCTCACCTGGCGGAACCTCTTGCAGGGGAAGCTCTTCAGGGCTGGTGTGAGAGTGGGTGTGGGAGTGGGAGTGGGGTCCTCACCTGGCGGAACCTCTTGCAGGGGAAGCTCTTCAGGGCTGGTGTGAGAGTGGGTGTGGGAGTGGGAGTGGGGTCCTCACCTGGCGGAACCTCTTGCAGGGGAAGCTCTTCAGGGCTGGTGTGAGAGTGGGTGTGGGAGTGGGAGTGGGGTCCTCACCTGGCGGAACCTCTTGCAGGGGAAGCTCTTCAGGGCTGGTGTGAGAGTGGGTGTGGGAGTGGGAGTGGGGTCCTCACCTGGCGGAACCTCTTGCAGGGGAAGCTCTTCAGGGCTGGTGTGAGAGTGGGTGTGGGAGTGGGAGTGGGGTCCTCACCTGGCGGAACCTCTTGCAGGGGAAGCTCTTCAGGGCTGGTGTGAGAGTGGGTGTGGGAGTGGGAGTGGGGTCCTCACCTGGCGGAACCTCTTGCAGGGGAAGCTCTTCAGGGCTGGTGTGAGAGTGGGTGTGGGAGTGGGAGTGGGGTCCTCACCTGGCGGAACCTCTTGCAGGGGAAGCTCTTCAGGGCTGGTGTGAGAGTGGGTGTGGGAGTGGGAGTGGGGTCCTCACCTGGCGGAACCTCTTGCAGGGGAAGCTCTTCAGGGCTGGTGTGAGAGTGGGTGTGGGAGTGGGAGTGGGGTCCTCACCTGGCGGAACCTCTTGCAGGGGAAGCTCTTCAGGGCTGGTGTGAGAGTGGGTGTGGGAGTGGGAGTGGGGTCCTCACCTGGCGGAACCTCTTGCAGGGGAAGCTCTTCAGGGCTGGTGTGAGAGTGGGTGTGGGAGTGGGAGTGGGGTCCTCACCTGGCGGAACCTCTTGCAGGGGAAGCTCTTCAGGGCTGGTGTGAGAGTGGGTGTGGGAGTGGGAGTGGGGTCCTCACCTGGCGGAACCTCTTGCAGGGGAAGCTCTTCAGGGCTGGTGTGAGAGTGGGTGTGGGAGTGGGAGTGGGGTCCTCACCTGGCGGAACCTCTTGCAGGGGAAGCTCTTCAGGGCTGGTGTGAGAGTGGGTGTGGGAGTGGGAGTGGGGTCCTCACCTGGCGGAACCTCTTGCAGGGGAAGCTCTTCAGGGCTGGTGTGAGAGTGGGTGTGGGAGTGGGAGTGGGGTCCTCACCTGGCGGAACCTCTTGCAGGGGAAGCTCTTCAGGGCTGGTGTGAGAGTGGGTGTGGGAGTGGGAGTGGGGTCCTCACCTGGCGGAACCTCTTGCAGGGGAAGCTCTTCAGGGCTGGTGTGAGAGTGGGTGTGGGAGTGGGAGTGGGGTCCTCACCTGGCGGAACCTCTTGCAGGGGAAGCTCTTCAGGGCTGGTGTGAGAGTGGGTGTGGGAGTGGGAGTGGGGTCCTCACCTGGCGGAACCTCTTGCAGGGGAAGCTCTTCAGGGCTGGTGTGAGAGTGGGTGTGGGAGTGGGAGTGGGGTCCTCACCTGGCGGAACCTCTTGCAGGGGAAGCTCTTCAGGGCTGGTGTGAGAGTGGGTGTGGGAGTGGGAGTGGGGTCCTCACCTGGCGGAACCTCTTGCAGGGGAAGCTCTTCAGGGCTGGTGTGAGAGTGGGTGTGGGAGTGGGAGTGGGGTCCTCACCTGGCGGAACCTCTTGCAGGGGAAGCTCTTCAGGGCGGGTGTCTCTGCACTGCGGTTCTTCCTCTTGTTCTGTAGCTGCTTCCTGCGCTGCTCCAGAGCTTCTGACAGCCCCCCCCTGAGGGACAGGCAGACCGAGGGTCAGGGACAGAGAGACGGGACAAGGACAAAGAGACGGCTCAGAGCAGGACAGGGGGAGACGGGACAGAGAGGGACAATCAGACTGCAGGGTGAGGCTGAGTAGGAAACAACTGAGAAACAGAACTAACAGCTTGACTGTCCTGTCAGCACCTCCCAGACTCATCCAGCCTTGGGCTGAACCAGAGCGCATCGGGCGGTCTCTCTGACCCACGTGACCCTCTCTCTAATTGACTACAGCCTTGTGTCCCCCACGGTGATTGGCTGCTCACCCTGCCTTGGCCCGGGCCTTAGGCCCCCAGTTGGCCTGGGGGTTCTCCTGGAATCGGGTCAGGTGACGGCGGCGAGACTGGGGGTTCGCATCCTCCCGCACGGTGAAGCAGGCCTGCAGACTGGGACAGGAGAGGCAGGTCAGCGAGTGAGAGGGGAGTGAGGCAGGGCGCGGAGAGAGAGGGGAGTGAGGCAGGGCGCGGAGAGAGAGGGGAGTGAGGCAGGGCGGGGAGTGAGAGAGGGGAGTGAGGCAGGGCGCGGAGAGAGAGGGGAGTGAGGCAGGGCGGGGAGTGAGAGAGGGGAGTGAGGCAGGGCGCGGAGAGAGAGGGGAGTGAGGCAGGGCGGGGAGTGAGAGAGGGGAGTGAGGCAGGGCGCGGAGAGAGAGGGGAGTGAGGCAGGGCGGGGAGTGAGAGAGGGGAGTGAGGCAGGGCGCGGAGAGAGAGGGGAGTGAGGCAGGGCGGGGAGTGAGAGAGGGGAGTGAGGCAGGGCGCGGAGAGAGAGGGGAGTGAGGCAGGGCGGGGAGTGAGAGAGGGGAGTGAGGCAGGGCGCGGAGAGAGAGGGGAGTGAGGCAGGGCGGGGAGTGAGAGAGGGGAGTGAGGCAGGGCGCGGAGAGAGAGGGGAGTGAGGCAGGGCGGGGAGTGAGAGAGGGGAGTGAGGCAGGGCGCGGAGAGAGAGGGGAGTGAGGCAGGGCGGGGAGTGAGAGAGGGGAGTGAGGCAGGGCGCGGAGAGAGAGGGGAGTGAGGCAGGGCGGGGAGTGAGAGAGGGGAGTGAGGCAGGGCGCGGAGAGAGAGGGGAGTGAGGCAGGGCGGGGAGTGAGAGAGGGGAGTGAGGCAGGGCGCGGAGAGAGAGGGGAGTGAGGCAGGGCGGGGAGAGAGAGGGGAGTGAGGCAGGGCGGGGAGAGAGAGGGGAGTGAGGCAGGGCGGGGAGAGAGAGGGGAGTGAGGCAGGGCGGGGAGAGAGAGGGGAGTGAGGCAGGGCGGGGAGAGAGAGGGGAGTGAGGCAGGGCGGGGAGAGAGAGGGGAGTGAGGCAGGGCGGGGAGAGAGAGGGGAGTGAGGCAGGGCGGGGAGAGAGAGGGGAGTGAGGCAGGGCGGGGAGAGAGAGGGGAGTGAGGCAGGGCGGGGAGAGAGAGGGGAGTGAGGCAGGGCGGGGAGAGAGAGGGGAGTGAGGCAGGGCGGGGAGAGAGAGGGGAGTGAGGCAGGGCGGGGAGAGAGAGGGGAGTGAGGCAGGGCGGGGAGAGAGAGGGGAGTGAGGCAGGGCGGGGAGAGAGAGGGGAGTGAGGCAGGGCGGGGAGAGAGAGGGGAGTGAGGCAGGGCGGGGAGAGAGAGGGGAGTGAGGCAGGGCGGGGAGAGAGAGGGGAGTGAGGCAGGGCGGGGAGAGAGAGGGGAGTGAGGCAGGGCGGGGAGAGAGAGGGGAGTGAGGCAGGGCGGGGAGAGAGAGGGGAGTGAGGCAGGGCGGGGAGAGAGAGGGGAGTGAGGCAGGGCGGGGAGAGAGAGGGGAGTGAGGCAGGGCGGGGAGAGAGAGGGGAGTGAGGCAGGGCGGGGAGAGAGAGGGGAGTGAGGCAGGGCGGGGAGAGAGAGGGGAGTGAGGCAGGGCGGGGAGAGAGAGGGGAGTGAGGCAGGGCGGGGAGAGAGAGGGGAGTGAGGCAGGGCGGGGAGAGAGAGGGGAGTGAGGCAGGGCGGGGAGAGAGAGGGGAGTGAGGCAGGGCGGGGAGAGAGAGGGGAGTGAGGCAGGGCGGGGAGTGAGGCAGGGTGATCCTCAGTCCAGCACGCTGGACAGTCAGTCTGAACTCACACTGGCGCAGTGGACAGGATGTGGAAGGCGGGGCTCGTCTCCGACAGCTTCTCTCTCTTCACTGGGTTCATCTTCTCCTGCAGCACACAGAGCAGACACTGCTGTTACTGGGGCCGCATGTGTCAATACACCACACCACAATACACACTGTACACTACACAATACACACCGTACACCACACACTATAATACACACTGTATGCTACACACTACACATTGTATACTGCACACCCTGTACATGTACTACACACTGTATACTCGATAATGCACACTGTATACTGCACACACTGTATACTTGATAATGCACACTACACACTGTACACACAATAATGCACACTGTATACACAATAATGCACATGCTACACACTGTACACACTGCACACTGTCCAGACTCTAGACCGTACACACCACACACTACACACTTTCTACATGACTCAAACTCATTGGATATACTTTCTAATATAGTGCACAATACACACACACTATATGCCACACTTGTGAGCACTGTGCAGATACTGTACTATGCAGACACCCTCCCTCCCTTGCTCGCACCCAGCATCTCATGATGTCCCAGAGTGCACTGGCAGGGGCGTCAGTCTTCAGAGCATTCTTGCAGGCGTGAGACAGCGACACCCTGTGTCCAGCGTGGAGTAGTGCCGACCTGAGAGACGGGGAGAGAGGTCAGTGTTCAGCACCCTGAGGAAGGTACTGTACCCTGAGAGCATGGGCTGGGCAGGACCCACATTACCTGGCCTGCAGCAGTGAAGGGGTGTTGTAGTGTGTGTGTGTGTTGTGTTGTTCTACAGTGTGTGTTACCTGGCCTGCAGTAGTGAATGGGTGTTGCAGAGTGTGTGTGTGTTGTGTTGTTCTACAGTGTGTGTTACCTGGCCTGCAGTAGTGAATGGGTGTTGCAGAGTGTGTGTGTGTGTGTGTGTGTGTGTGTGTGTGTGTGTGTGTTGTGTTGTTCTGCAGTGTGAGTTACCTGGCCTGCAGCAGTGAAGGGGTGTTGCAGTGCACCGTGCTGCTCAGACTGTCCAAGGTGTAATACAAGGGCACATCTTCCAGCTCCTGAAACACATACAACTGTGTCACTACTACAGCACATAGCGTACTGCCTTGGTACACTGACCTCTGACCTCTATCCAGCACCGCACTGACCTCAGTGATCATGCTCAAAATTCCCTCAATGCGGCGGGACGTCGCAAATCTGGATGGGTTCGCCGACACTGCAGACAGAACCTTCTGGACAAACTCTGGACTGTGGATTGGCTCGGCCCAGACAGGCCCCCCCAGCTAGAGGGAGAGGGGAGAATAAAGACACCTCACAGACGGAACCCCCAGGGACACAGCCACCGTGACTCAAAAAAAATGGAGAGGCGTGCATGCACACAGACACACGCTTGCACACATGCACAGACCTTCACAAACGCTTGCACACAGGCGCACGCCGACACCCTCGCTCGCTCGCTCGCACACTTACATGATGCTTGTAGCCGCAGTGCTCACAGTTCGGGCCGACAGGAGGCCCTGAGGCAGCAGAGTACTTCATTCTGCGAGAGAGACAGACCGCCCAGTGTCATTAAGAGGATTTATTTTTCTCATTCTGCTAAAGCTGAGCATATTTAGTTTTTCTGGCTCTAGATTTTTACAGTTCAGCAGAAATGTACTTAATTAACCGATTTTTCAGTGTGATGTGTAACTACTGAATTGCAGGGGAGACGGGTATCTTACTGGTTGCCCTGGCTCGTCCTCTTTCCCAGCCTCTGCAGATGGAAGGAACCACAGCCAGTGCAGTTGTACACCAGAGCCTGTTTACTGCAACACATCAACACCATGTCATCCTCATTCGTCACAGAGCCTGTTTACTGCACCACAACACCACGTCATCCTCATTCGTCACAGAGCCTGTTTACTGCACCACAACACCATCCTCATTCATCACAGAGCCTGTTCACTGCACCACAACACCATCCTCATTCATCACAGAGCCTGTTCACTGCACCACAACACCACGTCATCCTCATTCGTCACAGAGCCTGTTTACTGCACCACAACACCACGTCATCCTCATTCCTCACAGAGCCTGTTTACTGCACCACAACACCATCCTCATTCCTCACAGAGCCTGTTTAGTGCACCACAACACCATCCTCATTCCTCACAGAGCCTGTTTACTGCACCACAACACCATCCTCATTCCTCACAGAGCCTGTTTACTGCACCACAACACCATCCTCATTCCTCACAGAGCCTGCTTACTGCACCACAACACCATCCTCATTCCTCACAGAGCCTGTTTACTGCACCACAACACCATCCTCATTCCTCACAGAGCCTGTTTACTGCACCACACCACCACGTCATCCTCATTCCTCACAGAGCCTGTTTACTGCACCACAACACCATCCTCATTCCTCACAGAGCCTGTTTACTGCACCACAACACCATCCTCATTCCTCACAGAGCCTGTTTACTGCACCACACCACCATCCTCATTCCTCACAGAGCCTGTTCACTGCACCACAACACCTTCCTCATTCCTCACAGAGCCTGTTTACTGCACCACAACACCATCCTCATTCCTCACAGAGCCTGTTTACTGCACCACAACACCACGTCATCCTCATTCGTCACAGAGCCTGTTTACTGCACCACAACACCACGTCATCCTCATTCGTCACAAAGCCTGTTTGCTGCAGCACAGTCTGCGTGTGCGGGGTACCTGGCCGAGCTCTTGACCCTGGCCTGCCCCGTGCGCACCCTGACGAACACTCGGATGTAGAAGTCCACGCTGACGCTCAGCAGGGGCTCAATGAAGCGCTGGTACACTCCGGCCCTCTGGTCCAGGCTGTGCAGGATGATCCGCAGGGCCTGAGGACACATGGATACTGTGACACAACACAGCACAATGCCATGACACACTGTGACACACAGCACAATGCTGTGACACACAGCACAATGCTGTGACACACAGCACAATGCTGTGACGCACTGATAAGTGGTACAGTAACACACGCAGCACTGTGACACAGTGGTGCACGTCTGTGAGGCTAACTAATACAGTCAATTAAATCATGCTGTAAGCACAGACAAGACACTTTCCAATTGTCAAGCGCTCTCCCGGTCTCCCTCCCAGCGTCGATCAGCCCATTGCTCACCATCTCATGACAGTACTTGGCCTTGATGGACACAGAGCCGTATTTACTGTAGCAGGTCTCCCCGCAGTTCCCCGCCATCACCGCCATGTCGGTGCAGGTCACGCACAGCAGCCCTGAGAGGGAGAGGGCGACCGGGGTCAGCTTGCCAGCACGGGGCGTGCAAGCTTACTACACAAGCACAGGTCCAGCCTGCAGTGTTTCAGCAGATCAGTCACTAGCACTCTGATGTCAGCACTGCTGACTAGGGAAAGCTTTCAGTCCACCCTGTGCCACAAACACAGAAGGACACTTTCAGCAGG
>JAAWVO010068314.1:293785-317919 GCA_016984175.1 Atractosteus spatula
GAATGCCGACAGGCCAAACCACGGCCATCTCTTCTCCGGGGTGACAGCAGGGGGCGCTGGTCCCCCGCGGTGCCGCTTCCTCCCGCTGTGATGGACAGCTGTCCTACCAGCTGGGGAAAACTCCGGGATTAACAGGCTCGCACGGATCAGGGAGTTCTGTCGGCAAATTTCTGGGAGAGCTGGGGTGAACTCTGCTGCAAGTGGGGTGAGCGTTTGGACTTCGGAGGGCCCGCTGGACGATTCGGCTGGGAGCTGGCCGGGGCAGGGGGATTCCGCTGGGACTGGGGCGGGGAATTCTGTGCCGGAAGGGGGATGGATTGTGCTGGGATCAGGCGCAACCCTCTGGGGACTGGGATGTGCTGGGAGAATCCGCTGGGATCTGGAGGGCGGGGAGTGGTCCTCTTTGTTACAGCTCTGACAGCAGGAGGAGTATTTGCTGAATGCAGTTAGCTTGTTCTGCGGCTGCGCGAGTGATCGTTGCTACGGCAGTACCTGCTCCTCCCGGAGAGCCTGCAGCTTTTTGGCCTTGCTCTGCCGGTAGTACTCCATGATCATCATGGCCGCGTAGATCTTCCCCACAGTCAGGTCCGTCGCTGCCAGGAGGAGAGACAAGTTACCCTGGACGATGACAGGGGGCGAGATGGGCCCTGGAGCAGGAGATGGGGCTGGCCGCAGCCATGTGGGCAGTGAGCAGTGAGATGTGGGCAGTGAGATGTGGGCAGTGGGCAGTGGGCAGTGAGATGTGGGCAGTGGTCAGTGGGCAGTGAGATGTGAGCAGTGAGATGTGGGCAGTGAGATGTGGGCAGTGGGCAGTGGGCAGTGAGATGTGAGCAGTGAGATGTGGGCAGTGGGCAGTGAGATGTGGGCAGTGGGCAGTGGGCAGTGGGCAGTGAGATGTGGTCAGAGGGCAGTGGGCAGTGGGCAGTGGGCAGTGAGCAGTGAGATGTGGGCAGTGGTCAGTGGGCAGTGGGATGTGAGCAGTGAGATGTGGGCAGTGAGATGTGGGCAGTGGGCAGTGGGCAGTGAGATGTGAGCAGTGAGATGTGGGCAGTGGGCAGTGGGCAGTGAGATGTGGTCAGAGGGCAGTGGGCAGTGGGCAGTGAGCAGTGAGATGTGGGCAGTGGGCAGTGGGCAGTGAGATGTGGGCAGTGGTCAGTGGTCAGTGAGCAGTGAGCAGTGAGATGTGAGCAGTGAGATGTGGGCAGTGGGCAGTGAGCGGTGAGCAGCAGAAACTGCTCTTTCTAACGAAGGGTGATACAGTGTCCTGGGAACTTACACTTGTGAGGAGTGACAAGCAGATCCAGGGTCTTCTGTGACAGGTTGGGCCAGATGGCTGACATCTCCTTTCTGAGCTCTGCATCCATCTGGTGCTTGTCTGCACCTCCTGGGAACAAGACACACATAAAACACACATAAACACACACAGACACACAAACTCACATCCATAATCACAGATACACACACAGACATACACAGCATAACAAAAATGGACACAGGCAGACACACAAACACACACCGATGCACACAGCATGACACCCAGACACAGATACATCCAGAGACAGGCGAACCCAGACAGACACAGACGGACCCAGGCGGACACAGGTGGACAGGGAATCACACTGAGCGATTTAAACAAACTGCAGCTGTTTCTCTGTCCAGAAACACAGGGTCCGTGTGCTCTTCCACTGAGCCAGGCTCGAACCCGGGGCTCGCCTGGGCGCCCTGCTCGCGCCCCTCACCCTCCCCAGGCCCGGAGAGGCCCCGGCTCCCGTACCCTTGGCGATCTTGATGTCCAGCGCCGTGCGGATTAAGGCCATGAGGGTGGAGTTGAAGTGCACCGTGTTGTCGTCGGCGACGGGCAGGTCCATGCGCAGCAGCCGCTGTGNGGATTCTCCAACATGCCAACGTGGAAATATCCCTGTCGGGCATGGAGATCCCGCAGTTCACCAGGCCTCGCCTGGGCAAAGATCAGTCCACAAGCGCCCAGCGGGGGCGACAGGTGCAGGGGCAGTGAACACCAACCTGTTTGGCAACCGATAATGTCACACGTGTCTGTTTTGATTGCGGTGCTTTTCCGACGTGCTTGCTTTTCAATTTGGAATTGGTGCACGTGTCCTCCCCGTGCACAGTTGTGCACGGCCACCGTGCTTCCCCATGCTCCACTGGTGGGTGGAGACGAACCTCACAGACTCGCAGTGCTGAGGCCGTAGCTACAGAGCGCCCCCTGGTGGAGGTCCGCTGGTCTCACAGAATTCAGCTTGACCACAGCGATCACTTCGACCCGCCGATAAGTAAGCAAACAGGCCCAGTGACGGGGGTGGGGGGGGGGAGCCACTGCGTTTGTTTCCTTAGTTATCGGACGGCTGCTCCTGGGAAGGGCCGAGCATTCGCGAGCCGCGGAGGGCCGAGCTCGCTGGGCACACAAGCGCCATCGCCATTGCCGCTGGACAGGACACCCCAGCCGTGCAGACACACCCGTGCACAGTCACATGCAGCATGCAGAGCCAAGCAGCACGCGTCACAGGACGAGCAGCCGTGCAGCGGACGCCGCGGTATTCCCGGTGTCGATGCGCTGTCCCGTCGCCGAGACTCCTAGCTGTGCTATAGACGTGTCTCTCAGTGCAGTGGTGCAAGTCTACAGGCTACGCTACAGGCACGGGGCCGTGGGGTGGCGACAGGGGGGTAACTATCAAACACAGAGAGAGAGACGGCATGGCGGGGGCTCGGGGTGCAGGACAGGGGGTGTCTGACGTTGTTAGAGGGGTTTCGAAGAAAAAGAGCAAAAGATTGAGAGGATAGTGGAGTCAGTGTGCAAGAGAACCACTGTCCCAGATAGAGATACAGGGTGTGAGGATACAGGGGTCACTGTCCCAGACAGAGATACAGGGTGTGAGGATACAGGAGTCATTGTCCCAGATAGAGATACAGGGTGTGAGGATACAGGAGTCATTGTCCCAGATAGAGATACAGGGTGTGAGGATACAGGAGTCATTGTCCCAGATAGAGATACAGGGTGTGAGGATACAGGAGTCATTGTCCCAGATAGAGATACAGGGTGTGAGGATACAGGAGTCATTGTCCCAGATAGAGATACAGGGTGTGAGGATACAGGAGTCATTGTCCCAGATAGAGATACAGGGTGTGAGGATACAGGAGTCATTGTCCCAGATAGAGATACAGGGTGTGAGGATACAGGAGTCATTGTCCCAGATAGAGATACAGGGTGTGAGGATACAGGGGTCACTGTCCCAGACAGAGATACAGGGTGTGAGGATACAGGGGTCACTGTCCCAGAGAGAGATACAGGGTGTGAGGATACAGGGGTCACCGTCCCAGACAGAGATACAGGGTGTGAGGATACAGGGGTCACTGTCCCAGATAGAGATACAGGGTGTGAGGATACAGGGGTCACTGTCCCAGACAGAGCTCCACTGACAGAGAAACAGGAGTTTAGATCTATAGCACAGCTCACCTGCAGCAGGTTAAACTACTGGGAGCCAGACTGGAGCAACCAGTAAGAACAGGTGATCTTAAGTACAGATCAGCCTGTGAGTGGTTTTTAAATCGCCTCACTTTCTCTTCCTTGACGGTGAATAGGGGCAGGGAGAGACTGGGGCAGCAGGCTCATGGGGCAGGAGGGGCAGACAGAGATATGGGGGTGGGAGGGTGTGACTGTAGGGTGAGCCGCTAGGCTGGCTGCCCATAGCGTGTCTTTACAGGGGCGGACAGCCCCTAACTTATTACATCAGCCTACTCTGGAACCCTGGTCCAGGTCACATGACCCCGGTGGATCAGGAGATCCAGGGTCGAACCCTGGACCAGGCCACATGACCCCAGCGGATCAGGAGATCCAGGTTCAAACCGTGGTCCAGGCCACGTGACCCTGGTGGATCAGGAGATCCAGGGTCGAACCGTGGTCCAGGCCACGTGACCCCGGTGGATCAGGAGATCCAGGGTCGAACCCTGGACCAGGCCACATGACCCCAGCGGATCAGGAGATCCAGGGTTGAACCCTGGTCCAGACAGGAGCTGCTCTCTCTCCCTGGAGCCAGGCTTTGAGCTGATGGCACCATTCTCTCAGAGGAGCCAGCGAAGGTCAGGGCGGCCGGCCTGTGGGCGTGCAGATGGGCACAGCACAGGGCTGCCCAGCCACGAGCTGGGCTGCAGGACTCGGGTCCGAACTGACCGGCCCGAATCTGGCCACACTGCCCGTGTGCAGCAAACAGCACAGAGCTGGTGAAGCGGACGGGCCAGGCCAGCAGGACCACCAGAGCCCGGCCTCTCCCCAGTCCAAACCAGGGCTCTGTGCTGAGCAGGTCTCTCTTCCTGCACCCGCCTGTAGGGGGCATCCCTCTCCAGGACTGGCACCTGGCAGCCAGGGTGGACTGAACTGGGCAGGAATCACGAAGAGGTGGGTATGGGGGGGCCTGTGTGTGTGTGTGTGTGTGTGTGTGTGTGCGTTGCTAAAAGATCGAGAGGAAGAGCTGCCCCAGAGAGGGCCAGGCAGATGGAGAGAGGAAGAGGAGGGAGAGAGGAGAGCGCGGAGGACAGAGGGTGACAGGAGGGACAGGGGGGGCGGACAGTGAGTCTCCATCAGCCACGAAACCGACAGGCACGGCGAGAGTGACAGAGGGCGAGCACGGGTGCGAGGTGGAGATGACTGAGCCAGGGTGAGAGTGGGCATGCACTAGAGGAGGAACAGGTCGCTGGGCACAGTACGTTAGAGAGGAGGGACCGGAAACAGACTAGAACTGCATTGACAGAGAGAAACAGAGGACAGGTGGAAAAGTTAGTGGCAGTTTTTGTATTGGACTGTCCTTTGCGTAAATGGAGAGGTAATTTCACCATGGATCTTATTTGTTTTTTTTCTTGCTTTTATCGTTGTCCTTCTATGAATGGCAGTGAAACCATTAACAATCTGTTCGTCAGTCTTCTATCACGCTAACAAGAGAGCAGTGTGAGAGTGTGCACATGTGTACGTGTCTGTCAATCCACAGGAACCAGAGCACTCCTGAGGTCAGGGATTAAACGACAAGGCCACCCGCCTCAGATCCCACCCCACCACAGTGCCACGCCCTCCTCCTGCAAGGGTCACTATTGTGTGTGTGTAGACCTGTATGAGCTGTGTGTGTGCAGAGCTGTATGACCTGCGTGTGCGTGCGTGCAGACCTGTGTGATCTGCATGTGTGCAGAGCTGTATGATCTGTGTGTGTGCAGACCTGTGTGATCTGCGTGTGTGCAGAGCTGTATGATCTGTGTGTGTGTGTGTGTGCAGAACTGTATGATCTGCATGTGTGTGCACAGACATGTATGATCTGTTTGTGTGCAGACCTGTATGATCTGCGTGTGTGTTCACAGACCTGTGTGATCTGTGTGTGTGTGTGCAGACCTGTATGATCTGCATGTGTGTGTGTGCAGAGCTGTATGATCTGCATGTGTGCAGACCTGTATGATCTGCACGTGTGTGTGCAAACCTGTATGATCTGTGTGTGTGTGTGCAGACCTGTATGATCTGCATGTGTGTGTGTGAAGACCTGTATGATCTGTGTGTGCAGAGCTGTATGATCTGTGTGTGTGCAGACCTGCATAATCTGCATGTGTGTGTGCAGACCTGTATGATCTGCGTGTGTGTATGCAGACCTGTATGATCTGCGTGTGTGTGTGCAGACCTCTATGATCTGCATGTGTGTGTGTGCAGACCTCTATGATCTATGTGTGCAGACCTGTATGATCTGCGTGTGTGTGTGTGCAGACCTGTATGATCTGCGTGTGTGTGCAGACCTGTATGATCTGCGCATGTGTGTAGACCTATATGATCTGTGCGTGCATGTGCAGAGCTGTATGATCTGTGTCTGTGTGTGCAGAGCTGTATGATCTGTGTGTGTGTGCAAACCTGTATGATCTGCGTGTGTGCAGACCTGTATGATCTGCGCGTGTGCAGACCTGTATGATCTACACGTGTGTGCAGACCTGTATGATCTGCGCATGTGTTTGCAGACCTGTATGATCTGTGTGTGAGTGCAGACCTGTATGATCTGCGTGTGTGTGTGTGCAGACCTGTATGATCTGCGTGTGTGTCTGTGTGTGCAGACCTGTATGATTTTTGCAGACCTGTATGATCTGTGTGTGAGTGCAGACCTGTATGATCTGCGTGTGTGTGTGTGCAGACCTGTATGATCTGCGTGTGTGCAGACCTGTATGATCTGCGCATGTGTGCAGACCTGTATGATCTGCGCGTGCGTGTGCAGAGCTGTATGATCTGTGTCTGTGTGTGCAGACCTGTATGATCTGCGTCTGTGTGTGCAGACCTGTATGATTTGCACATGTGTGTGCAGACCTGTATGATCTGCGCATGTGTGCAGACCTGTATGATCTGCGCGTGCGTGTGCAGAGCTGTATGATCTGTGTCTGTGTGTGCAGACCTGTATGATCTGCGTCTGTGTGTGCAGACCTGTATGATTTGCACATGTGTGTGCAGACCTGTATGATCTGCGCATGTGTGTGCAGACCTGTATGATCAGCCCATGTGTGCAGACCTGTATGATCTGCGCGTGTGTGTGCAGACCTGTATGATCTGCATGTGTGTGTGCAGACCTGTATGATCTGTGCATATGTGTGCAGACCTGTATGATCTGTGTGTGTGTGCAGACCTGTATGATCTGCCCATGTGTGGTACAGACCTGTATGATCTGTGTGTGTGTGCAGACCTGTATGATCTGCGTGTGTGTGTGCAGACCTGTATGATCTGCGCATGTGTTTGCAGACCTGTATGATCTGTGTGTGAGTGCAGACCTGTATGATCTGCGTGTGTGTGTGTGCAGACCTGTACGACCTGCGTGTGTGTGTGCAGACCTGTTTGATCTGCGTGTGTGTGTGCAGACCTGTATGATCTGCGCATGTGTGTGCAGACCTGTATGATCAGCCCATGTGTGCAGACCTGTATGATCTGCGCGTGTGTGTGCAGACCTGTATGATCTGCGCGTGTGTGTGCAGACCTGTATGATCTGCGCGTGTGTGTGCAGACCTGTATGATCTGCGCGTGTGTGTGCAGACCTGTATGATCTGCGCGTGTGTGTGCAGACCTGTATGATCTGCGCGTGTGTGTGCAGACCTGTATGATCTGCGCGTGTGTGTGCAGACCTGTATGATCTGCGCGTGTGTGTGCAGACCTGTATGATCTGCGCGTGTGTGTGCAGACCTGTATGATCTGCGCGTGTGTGTGCAGACCTGTATGATCTGCGCGTGTGTGTGCAGACCTGTATGATCTGCGCGTGTGTGTGCAGACCTGTATGATCTGCGCGTGTGTGTGCAGACCTGTATGATCTGCGCGTGTGTGTGCAGACCTGTATGATCTGCGCGTGTGTGTGCAGACCTGTATGATCTGCGCGTGTGTGTGCAGACCTGTATGATCTGCGCGTGTGTGTGCAGACCTGTATGATCTGCGCGTGTGTGTGCAGACCTGTATGATCTGCGCGTGTGTGTGCAGACCTGTATGATCTGCGCGTGTGTGTGCAGACCTGTATGATCTGCGCGTGTGTGTGCAGACCTGTATGATCTGCGCGTGTGTGTGCAGACCTGTATGATCTGCGCGTGTGTGTGCAGACCTGTATGATCTGCGCGTGTGTGTGCAGACCTGTATGATCTGCGCGTGTGTGTGCAGACCTGTATGATCTGCGCGTGTGTGTGCAGACCTGTATGATCTGCGCGTGTGTGTGCAGACCTGTATGATCTGCGCGTGTGTGTGCAGACCTGTATGATCTGCGCGTGTGTGTGCAGACCTGTATGATCTGCGCGTGTGTGTGCAGACCTGTATGATCTGCGCGTGTGTGTGCAGACCTGTATGATCTGCGCGTGTGTGTGCAGACCTGTATGATCTGCGCGTGTGTGTGCAGACCTGTATGATCTGCGCGTGTGTGTGCAGACCTGTATGATCTGCGCGTGTGTGTGCAGACCTGTATGATCTGCGCGTGTGTGTGCAGACCTGTATGATCTGCGCGTGTGTGTGCAGACCTGTATGATCTGCGCGTGTGTGTGCAGACCTGTATGATCTGCGCGTGTGTGTGCAGACCTGTATGATCTGCGCGTGTGTGTGCAGACCTGTATGATCTGCGCGTGTGTGTGCAGACCTGTATGATCTGCGCGTGTGTGTGCAGACCTGTATGATCTGCGCGTGTGTGTGCAGACCTGTATGATCTGCGCGTGTGTGTGCAGACCTGTATGATCTGCGCGTGTGTGTGCAGACCTGTATGATCTGCGCGTGTGTGTGCAGACCTGTATGATCTGCGCGTGTGTGTGCAGACCTGTATGATCTGCGCGTGTGTGTGCAGACCTGTATGATCTGCGCGTGTGTGTGCAGACCTGTATGATCTGCGCGTGTGTGTGCAGACCTGTATGATCTGCGCGTGTGTGTGCAGACCTGTATGATCTGCGCGTGTGTGTGCAGACCTGTATGATCTGCGCGTGTGTGTGCAGACCTGTATGATCTGCGCGTGTGTGTGCAGACCTGTATGATCTGCGCGTGTGTGTGCAGACCTGTATGATCTGCGCGTGTGTGTGCAGACCTGTATGATCTGCGCGTGTGTGTGCAGACCTGTATGATCTGCGCGTGTGTGTGCAGACCTGTATGATCTGCGCGTGTGTGTGCAGACCTGTATGATCTGCGCGTGTGTGTGCAGACCTGTATGATCTGCGCGTGTGTGTGCAGACCTGTATGATCTGCGCGTGTGTGTGCAGACCTGTATGATCTGCGCGTGTGTGTGCAGACCTGTATGATCTGCGCGTGTGTGTGCAGACCTGTATGATCTGCGCGTGTGTGTGCAGACCTGTATGATCTGCGCGTGTGTGTGCAGACCTGTATGATCTGCGCGTGTGTGTGCAGACCTGTATGATCTGCGCGTGTGTGTGCAGACCTGTATGATCTGCGCGTGTGTGTGCAGACCTGTATGATCTGCGCGTGTGTGTGCAGACCTGTATGATCTGCGCGTGTGTGTGCAGACCTGTATGATCTGCGCGTGTGTGTGCAGACCTGTATGATCTGCGCGTGTGTGTGCAGACCTGTATGATCTGCGCGTGTGTGTGCAGACCTGTATGATCTGCGCGTGTGTGTGCAGACCTGTATGATCTGCGCGTGTGTGTGCAGACCTGTATGATCTGCGCGTGTGTGTGCAGACCTGTATGATCTGCGCGTGTGTGTGCAGACCTGTATGATCTGCGCGTGTGTGTGCAGACCTGTATGATCTGCGCGTGTGTGTGCAGACCTGTATGATCTGCGCGTGTGTGTGCAGACCTGTATGATCTGCGCGTGTGTGTGCAGACCTGTATGATCTGCGCGTGTGTGTGCAGACCTGTATGATCTGCGCGTGTGTGTGCAGACCTGTATGATCTGCGCGTGTGTGTGCAGACCTGTATGATCTGCGCGTGTGTGTGCAGACCTGTATGATCTGCGCGTGTGTGTGCAGACCTGTATGATCTGCGCGTGTGTGTGCAGACCTGTATGATCTGCGCGTGTGTGTGCAGACCTGTATGATCTGCGCGTGTGTGTGCAGACCTGTATGATCTGCGCGTGTGTGTGCAGACCTGTATGATCTGCGCGTGTGTGTGCAGACCTGTATGATCTGCGCGTGTGTGTGCAGACCTGTATGATCTGCGCGTGTGTGTGCAGACCTGTATGATCTGCGCGTGTGTGTGCAGACCTGTATGATCTGCGCGTGTGTGTGCAGACCTGTATGATCTGCGCGTGTGTGTGCAGACCTGTATGATCTGCGCGTGTGTGTGCAGACCTGTATGATCTGCGCGTGTGTGTGCAGACCTGTATGATCTGCGCGTGTGTGTGCAGACCTGTATGATCTGCGCGTGTGTGTGCAGACCTGTATGATCTGCGCGTGTGTGTGCAGACCTGTATGATCTGCGCGTGTGTGTGCAGACCTGTATGATCTGCGCGTGTGTGTGCAGACCTGTATGATCTGCGCGTGTGTGTGCAGACCTGTATGATCTGCGCGTGTGTGTGCAGACCTGTATGATCTGCGCGTGTGTGTGCAGACCTGTATGATCTGCGCGTGTGTGTGCAGACCTGTATGATCTGCGCGTGTGTGTGCAGACCTGTATGATCTGCGCGTGTGTGTGCAGACCTGTATGATCTGCGCGTGTGTGTGCAGACCTGTATGATCTGCGCGTGTGTGTGCAGACCTGTATGATCTGCGCGTGTGTGTGCAGACCTGTATGATCTGCGCGTGTGTGTGCAGACCTGTATGATCTGCGCGTGTGTGTGCAGACCTGTATGATCTGCGCGTGTGTGTGCAGACCTGTATGATCTGCGCGTGTGTGTGCAGACCTGTATGATCTGCGCGTGTGTGTGCAGACCTGTATGATCTGCGCGTGTGTGTGCAGACCTGTATGATCTGCGCGTGTGTGTGCAGACCTGTATGATCTGCGCGTGTGTGTGCAGACCTGTATGATCTGCGCGTGTGTGTGCAGACCTGTATGATCTGCGCGTGTGTGTGCAGACCTGTATGATCTGCGCGTGTGTGTGCAGACCTGTATGATCTGCGCGTGTGTGTGCAGACCTGTATGATCTGCGCGTGTGTGTGCAGACCTGTATGATCTGCGCGTGTGTGTGCAGACCTGTATGATCTGCGCGTGTGTGTGCAGACCTGTATGATCTGCGCGTGTGTGTGCAGACCTGTATGATCTGCGCGTGTGTGTGCAGACCTGTATGATCTGCGCGTGTGTGTGCAGACCTGTATGATCTGCGCGTGTGTGTGCAGACCTGTATGATCTGCGCGTGTGTGTGCAGACCTGTATGATCTGCGCGTGTGTGTGCAGACCTGTATGATCTGCGCGTGTGTGTGCAGACCTGTATGATCTGCGCGTGTGTGTGCAGACCTGTATGATCTGCGCGTGTGTGTGCAGACCTGTATGATCTGCGCGTGTGTGTGCAGACCTGTATGATCTGCGCGTGTGTGTGCAGACCTGTATGATCTGCGCGTGTGTGTGCAGACCTGTATGATCTGCGCGTGTGTGTGCAGACCTGTATGATCTGCGCGTGTGTGTGCAGACCTGTATGATCTGCGCGTGTGTGTGCAGACCTGTATGATCTGCGCGTGTGTGTGCAGACCTGTATGATCTGCGTGTGTGTGTGTGCAGACCTGTATGATCTGTGTGTGTGTGCAGACCTGTATGATCTGTGTGTGTGCAGACCTGTATGATCTGCACGTGTGTGTGCAGACCTGTATGATCTGCGCGTGTGTGTGCAGACCTGTATGATCTGCGCGTGTGTGTGCAGACCTGTATGATCTGCCCATGTGTGTGTTCACAGACCTGTGTGATCTGTGTGTGTGTGCAGACCTGTATGATCTGCGTGTGTGTTTGCAGACCTATTGCAAAGAGGAGAAACGAGGTTAGGGGAGGCGAGTGCCACACAGCAGGGGTCCCTTTCACCCCGAGTCACTCCACTGCCCCTGTGGATTCTTGACCTCTGACCCCTACAGCTCCCACCCCAGAGCGCTCCCCTCCAAAACACCAACACTACAGAACACAGCGCTGCCAGGAAGGGACCTTCTACCTGGTATGCGACCCGGGCTGGGCATTTCTTCCCCAGGCCTAACGGCGGAGACATGTGTCTGAGCATCTCATACATATCACTGTAACTGATGCGGCCACTGGAGGGCGGTAATGAGCCAAACATTAAAAAAATACAAAAATACCACCAAAACAACAGGGAAGGTACAAGGTCCCAGGGGGCCAAATTAACAAAGATAACAGGCAAAGGAAGAAAAACAGTATGTAAATCAAAGATACGGAAAAGAAAAGTAACAAAAACAAAACAAAACAAGGTTATTTTGGGCTTGTCAGTGAGAGAAAACTGAGTTGATCTGACGTTTTCATAGATATATAATGATAGACGTTGGTAAGTATATATATCTCAAAATATATATATATTTGCTTGTGGTATTAGAACAATATTCTATGCAAATCCAACTCTTGCATAGAACAGCCGTGGGCTTCCACAGCAGGCAGCGCCCCCTGTGGGAGTGCGGAGGGGTGGCAGGTATTTGTCAATGCAGTTTCTGTCCCCCCAGCGAGAACAATGCACGCTCCTATCCCCGTAACGTCTAGCAAGCAGAGATGGCTGGGGCTGGCCTTTCCTGTTCGGTGGCCTAACAACATAAAAAGGTCAGTGCACTCCATGCTTCTACAGGTGACTGCATTGTCCCGCACATTCTTGGTTGTGTCAGAATGCAAGAGAAAATGGAGAGAGAAGTAAGAAAGCGACATTCATTCCGCTTCAATGCGAGCAGGTTGTAGGTTTTAGTGGAAGTCAAACCTTGCAGGCCACCCTATGAGGACATTTCTTGCCTAAGCCCAGAGGGGGGGAGATAACACGCAATAAACTGTACATATCCTTATAATGAATTCGCCCGCTGAAAGAAGAATAGAGGGAGTTAGAACAGACAGACACACAGCAGGGACAGTCGGAGAGAGAAAACACAGCAAAAGTCACACAGATTCCTTCACAGCAGTTCACCCTCCCTGGGCACGGTCCTGGCACAGGTCTGGAACTGCTCTGGAACAGTCCTGGCACAATTCCTACGCTGATCTAGACCCCTAGCCACCCCCCACCTGAAACGGTTCTAGAACTGCTCTGCACCTGTCCTGGTCCTGCACTGGAACTGCTCAGGGCTACTGGACCTGTACTGGCACTGCTCGGGACTACTGGGCCTGTACTGGCACTGTTCAGGAACTGTTCTGGACCTGTACTGGCACTGCTCGGGACTACTGGGCCTGTACTGGCACGGCTCAGGAACTGTTCTGGACCTGTACTGGCACTGCTCGGGACTACTGGGCCTGCACTGGCACTGTTCAGGAACTGTTCTGGACCTGTACTGGCACTGCTCGGGAATACTGGGTCTGTACTGGCACTGCTCAGGACTACTGGGCCTGTACTGGCACGGCTCAGGAACTGTTCTGGACCTGTACTGGCACTGCTCAGGACTACTGGGCCTGTACTGGCACTGCTCAGGAACTGTTCTGGACCTGTACTGGCACTGCTCGGGACTACTGGGTCTGTACTGGCACTGCTCAGGACTAATGGGCCTGTACTGGCACGGCTCAGGAACTGTTCTGGACCTGTACTGGCACTGCTCAGGGCTACTGGACCTGTACTGGCACGGCTCAGGAACTGTTCTGGACCTGTACTGGCACTGCTCGGGACTACTGGGCCTGTACTGGCACGGCTCAGGAACTGTTCTGGACCTGTACTGGCACTGCTCGGGACTACTGGGCCTGTACTGGCACTGCTCAGGAACTGTTCTGGACCTGTACTGGCTGCTCAAGACTACTGGGCCTGCGTTGGCACTGCTCGGGTGTACTGGACTTGTACTGGCACTGCTCAGAACTATTGGACCTGTACTGGTACTGCTCTGGGCTACTGGATCTCTACTGGCACTGCTCAGGAACTGTTCTGGACCTGTACTGGCACTGCTCAAGACTACTGGGCCTGCACTGGCACTGCTCGGGTCTACTGGACCTGTACTGGCACTGCTCAGGGCTACTGGGTCTGTACTGGCACTGCTCAGGAACTGTTCTGGACCTGTACTGGCACTGCTCAAGACTACTGGACTTGTACTGACACTGCTCAGGGCTACTGGACCTGTACTGGCACTGCTCAGGGCTACTGGGCCTGTACTGGCACTGCTCGGGACTATTGGACCTGTACTGGCACTGCTCAGAGCTACTGAACCTGTACTGGCACTGCTCAGGACTACTGGGTCTATACTGGCACTGCTCGGGACTACTGGATCTGTACTGGCACTGCTAAGGAACTGTTCTGGACCAGTACTGGCACTGCTCAGGGCTACTGGGCCTGTACTGGCACTGCTCGAGAACTGTTCTGGACCTGTACTGGCACTGCTCAGGGCTACTGGGCCTGTACTGGCACGGCTCGAGAACTGTTCTGGACCTACACTGGTACTGCTTGGGAACTGTTCTAGCGTCGCCTGGCTTAGTTTCAGCACTCTCCTAGAACTGATTAGGCATCCCTGTTGTGGCCCTCTCCTGGCACTCTGACAGTGTTTTGGCACAGCCCTGGTAGCTCGTCCTGCCTCCTTCACTCTCTTTCTACTCTAGGCTCTGAGCCCCCCTGCACCCCCCTCCTCTCTCCTCTCTTCCTGTCGGCCAGGCTGTGTCTTCTTCTTGCTATGGTCACTGCTGCCCCCTACTGTCCAGTCTCCAGAACAGCACCAGGACGACGGGCACTCGGCCCTGGAAATCCGATACCAGGAAACTTATCCTGTGTGTGGGGAGTTGGGGGGCAGGGGGCACAATAAGTTTGGGCGGTATGCAGATTCCAGCTGGGAGGGGGGGATCGGTCACCACTACCAAACTGGACAGCCTGAGAGGGCAAAGGAGAGGGGGGGAAGGAGCAGTACACTGCAGAAACACTGTGATCCTGGCTCTCGTTGAGCCCCCACATCCAGCCACCCCACAAACTCACACACACCTGGGTGGGGAGGTTGCGATCTGGGGACAGGAGTGGGGGTTAGGGAGGTGGCTGATGGGGGGGTCAGCCTCCACCCCACCTGCCAGTGGAGGTCAGCTGGCCCTTTGCCATCAGAGAAGGCATAGGCAGTCCGCTTGCAGACAGAGGGCGACACTGAGCAGAGTGCTGTTAGCCCTGGTGGCAGATGGGAAGGGTGACAGGGAGGCACAGTGCCCCTCCGAGACGGGGGAGCTTCATGGTCTTCTTCTCCGGTCACTCCGGCAGAGTCCAGCTCCGGCAGGGCCCGGCTCCACTGCGGCCATTAGTGCACAGCGGGATTGTCCTCCCACAATCCCTCACTGCAGTGCTGTGGATCCGAGCAGCCTGGGTCTGGAGCGTGTCACCTCTGCCCCCTCCTCACAGTGGTGGCGGAGGGGGGTGGGGTATAGGTGAGTTATACAGAATAGAGGAGAAGGGCAGCGGGTTCCACTTGATACCCAGCCTCCGTTCTGCATTGCAAAACAGTGCTCTCCGGAGGTCAGAGCAGCAAAGTGCAGCCTGACGCTGTTGGCGTCATCTCCGTCAGCCAGCTGGCCAAACAGGGCTGGAGTCGGCGCAGCACCAGGCTCAAAGAGACTTTGTACCACTGTGTGCCAGTGAGGCTGTGCCCATGTATCACAGTGTGACAGAGCAGGCGTCAACCTGCCCATCAGTTTGCCATCGCTTGGGTCTATCAGTGTGCCAATGTGTCAGCGCTCAGGTGTGCCAGTCTGTCAGTGTTCAGGTGTGGCAGTGTGTCAGTATGTCAATGCTCAGGTGTGCCAGTCCATCAGTGTGCCAGGCTGTCAGCGCTCAGGTGTGCCAGTGTGTCAGTGCATCAGCATTCAGGTGTGCCAGTCTGTCAGTGTGCCAGTGAGTCAGTGCTCAGGTGTGCCAGTGAGTCAGTGCTTAGGTGTGCCAGTGTGTCAGTGTGTCCATGCTCAGATGTGCCAGTCTGTCAGTGTGTCAATGCTCAGGTGTGCCAGTCCGTCAATGTGCCAGGCTGTCAGTGCTCAGGTGTGTCAGTCTGCCAGTGTGTCTGCACTCAGGTGTGCCAGTCTGTCAGTATGTCAGTGCATCAGCATTCAGGTGTGCCAGTCTGTCAGTGTTCAGGTGTGCCAGTGAGTCAGTGCTCAGGTGTGCCAGTGTGTCAGTGTGTCCATGCTCAGGTGTGCCATTCTGTCAGTGTTCAAATGTGCCAGTGTGTCAGTGCTCAGGTGTGCCAGTCTGTCAGTGTGTCCATGCTCAGATGTGCCAGTCTGTCAGTGTTCAAGTGTGCCAGTGAGTCAGTGCTCAGGTGTGCCAGTCTGTCAGTGTGTCCATGCTCAGATGTGCCAGTCTGTCAGTGTGTCAATGCTCAGGTGTGCCAGTCCGTCAATGTGCCAGGCTGTCAGTGCTCAGGTGTGTCAGTCTGCCAGTGTGTCTGCACTCAGGTGTGCCAGTCTGTCAGTATGTCAGTGCATCAGCATTCAGGTGTGCCAGTCTGTCAGTGTTCAGGTGTGCCAGTGAGTCAGTGCTCAGGTGTGCCAGTGTGTCAGTGTGTCCATGCTCAGGTGTGCCATTCTGTCAGTGTTCAAATGTGCCAGTGTGTCAGTGCTCAGGTGTGCCAGTGTGTCAGTGCTCAGGTGTGCCAGTCTGTCAGTGTTCAAGTGTGCCAGTGTGTCAGTGCTCAGGTGTGCCAGTCTGTCAGTGTTCAAGTGTGCCAGTGTGTCAGTGCTCAGGTGTGCCAGTGTGTCAGTGCTCAGGTGTGCCAGTCTGTCAGTGTTTCCGCTCAGGTGGTCGGTGCCACTTACCAGGCTGCAGGGTCGTACTCTGCCCACACCCTGACGTACTCGTCCAGGTGGTGGGGCCCCAGGATGGAGGAGTCCCGGGTCAGGTACTCGAAGTTGTCCATGATGACGGCCACGAACAGGTTCAGCATCTGCACACAGACACACGCTCACAGGGGCGGAACGGAGCACAGTTCCAGGACAGCACTGAGCCCTGGCATTCCTTAGACGGAGCCGACATTTCTACATCCTGCTCATCAGTCTGAATCTGACTCGTTCGCTCATCGATCAAGAGACACAGGCAGGGTGCCGACTCACCAGGAAGGAGCAGAGGAAGATGAAGGAGACGAAGTAGAAATAGGCAAACTCGTTCCCACACTCATCCGCCTGGATGCCCGAGCGGGGGTCACACGGCTTGCCGCCCAGGCAGGACAGCATGATGTCATGCCAGGCCTCACCCGTGGCACTCCTGGCACAGAGAGAGGTGGAGGGAGTTGAGGTTACTGAGAGCAACAAGACCACACTCATCCTCTGCCACCCTGGCACACTGACACAACAGACTGTCACACCTGAGCACTGACTCAGTGATACACTGACACAACAGACTGGCACACCTGAGCACTGACTCAGTGATACACTGTCACAACAGACTGGCACACCTAAGCACTGACTCAATGAAACTCTGACACAACAGACTGACACACCTGAGCGCTGACACAGTGATACACTGACACAACCGACTGTCACACCTGAGCACTGAAACAGTGATACACTGTCACAATAGACTGGCACACCTGAGCACTGACACAGTGATACACTGACACAACAGAATAGCACACCTGAGCACTGACACAGTGATACACTGACACAACAGACTGACACAATGATACACTGACAGTGATACACTGACACAACAGACTGACTCAATGATACACAGACACAGTGATACACTGACACAACAGACTGACACAATGATACACTGACAGAGTGATACACTGACACAACAGACTGACACAATGATACACTGACAGTGATACACTGACACAACAGACTGACACAATGATACACTGACAGAGTGATACACTGACAAACTGACATACAGATGGAAACACTGACTGACCTGAAGAGCAGCATGAGAGCCTGGAAGAAGGTCCTGAAGTTGTTGTGCTGGTTGATGGCGCTTTCCTCATCCTCTTCATCAATTGCAATATTCCCGAACACCTGAGGACCATCATAGACTGTATATTCAGGGAACTGCACTGTACACACTGTATAATGTACAAACTGTATACACACAGTATACACACTGAACTGCACTGTAAACACTGTACAGCACACACACTGCACTGTACACACTCTGCACTACACAGTGATACACTGACATTGTACTGCACACACACTGTATACACACTGCACTGTGCACACTCTGCACTACACTGTATACACACTGCGCACACACTCTACTGCATACGCACTCTGCTGCGGACTGCAGTGCGCACGTACTGCACCGCAGACAGCACTGCACAGCGAACTGCATGGAAACTGTACATACCCGTGCGACACCTTGCACACTAGGCGACGCACACACTGTCCACACACTGCACCCCCGTCAACACCCTGTCCTGAAGACACTGCACACACACTAAGCTCTCTCCCACTCACCTGCATCCCGATGATGGCGTAGATGAAGAACAGCATTGCGATAAGCAGGCAGACATAGGGCAGGGCCTGCAGAGACAGGGAGAGATGTCAGGGGTCACTGGCGCCCGAGAAGCAGGAGGGCGAGATGGGGGGGAGGAGGAGGAGGAGGAGGGAGGGAGCACCTTGAAGGACTGCACGAACGTCCACAGCAGGATGCGGATGGTGTAGCCCTGGCGCAGCAGCTTGATGAGGCGCGCGGCCCGGAACAGCCGCAGGAAGCTCAGGTTGATGAAGTTGTTCTACAAACACAAGAGCGTTTAAACACAGGCGGGAGAGAGAGACAGAGAGGCTGCATCAGCCCACGCCCCCCCCACCCCCCCACACGCAGCAAACCCAAAGCAAAGACAGCGGACAGACACACGAGGCAGGGGAGAGAGAGGAGGAGGAGAACGCAGAGAAAGACCGAAACGAGAGACTCACCGAAACAGAACAAAAAGGAAGGGAAAGTAAAGGGAAGACAGAGGAGAGAACAAAAACAAAAACACATACATCTCCCAAAAGAAGGCGAAAACCGAGAAGCAAACAGAGGAGTCTCTAACCACCATCATCCAATCAGGTTAAGTAGCGTTGCGTTTTTTTAAACAACCAAATGCACTGATCTCGGAGACAAGCAGGCCACACACTATGGAGTCTGTCACGCGTGTCAGAGCCACAGACACAGGGAGGCGCCACGCCTGAGTGCCCACAGATCCCGCACATGTGCACGCGTCGCTCCGCGCTCCGGCTCCGGCTCCGGCTCCGGGATTTACCCCACTCCGCTCCACTACTGCAGCCCCGGTCCCGGAGAGCCCCAGTCCAGAATCGCTCTGCGGTGCCCGACCACCGACCCGCGGCCTGCTGGACTGGAGCCCCCCAGGGGCCCGGACCCGCCGGACTGGAGCCCCCCCCTGCACTGGGCACTACAGCTCTCGCCCGCCCTGGCTGACCGACACTCACACTGGCGCCCGGCGGAGGGGAGCGACACATGGGACTCCAGTGATCATGCGTGAGCGCCCCCTGCTGCACGGCGAGCGGGACACACAGGGGGGGCCGGGGGAGGGGGGCATGCGGTTCCTGACAAGAGCATGCTGATCCACCAGGCTTGCACACGGCAGCGAGACGAACCGGCATGACAGCACAGCGATGCAAATATCCACACTCTGAGAGACTCGGGCGGGGCGCCGGGGTGCCAGAGAGAACAGAACTGTCTCACAGTGTCAGAGAGTCGGGGTGCCAGGGTGCCAGAGAGAACAGAACTGTCTCACAGTGTCAGAGAGTCGGGGTGCCAGGGTGCCAGAGAGAACAGTGTCTCAGAGTGTCAGAGAGTCGGGGTGCCAGGGTCCCAGAGAGAACAGTGTCTCAGAGTGTCAGAGAGTCGGGGTGCCAGGGTGCCAGAGAGAACAGAACTGTCTCAGAGTGTCAGAGAGTCGGGGCGCCAGGGTGCCAGAGAGAACAGAACTGTCTCAGAGTGTCAGAGAGTTGGGGTGCCAGGGTGCCAGAGAGAACAGAACTGTCTCAGAGTGTCAGAGAGTTGGGGGTGTCTGCGTTAGAATAGAAGTGTCCAGAGTGTCAGAGAGTTGGGGGTGTCTGCGTTAGAATAGAAGTGTCCAGAGTGTCAGAGAGTCGGGGTGTCTGCGTTAGAATAGAAGTGTCCGGAGTGTCAGAGAGTCGGGGAGTCTGCGTTAGAATAGAAGTGTCTCACAGTGTCAGAGAGTCGGGGGGTCTGCGTTAGAATAGAAGTGTCTCACAGTGTCAGAGAGTCGGGGGGTCTGCGTTAGAATAGAAGTGTCTCACAGTGTCAGAGAGTCGGGGGGTCTGCGTTAGAATAGAAGTGTCTCACAGTGTCAGAGAGTCGGGGGGTCTGCGTTAGAATAGAAGTGTCTCACAGTGTCAGAGAGTCGGGGGGTCTGCGTTAGAATAGAAGTGTCTCACAGTGTCAGAGAGTCGGGGGGTCTGCGTTAGAATAGAAGTGTCTCACAGTGTCAGAGAGTCGGGGGGTCTGCGTTAGAATAGAAGTGTCTCACAGTGTCAGAGAGTCGGGGGGTCTGCGTTAGAATAGAAGTGTCTCACAGTGTCAGAGAGTCGGGGGGTCTGCGTTAGAATAGAAGTGTCTCACAGTGTCAGAGAGTCGGGGGGTCTGCGTTAGAATAGAAGTGTCTCACAGTGTCAGAGAGTCGGGGGGTCTGCGTTAGAATAGAAGTGTCTCACAGTGTCAGAGAGTCGGGGGGTCTGCGTTAGAATAGAAGTGTCTCACAGTGTCAGAGAGTCGGGGGGTCTGCGTTAGAATAGAAGTGTCTCACAGTGTCAGAGAGTCGGGGGGTCTGCGTTAGAATAGAAGTGTCTCACAGTGTCAGAGAGTCGGGGGGTCTGCGTTAGAATAGAAGTGTCTCACAGTGTCAGAGAGTCGGGGGGTCTGCGTTAGAATAGAAGTGTCTCACAGTGTCAGAGAGTCGGGGGGTCTGCGTTAGAATAGAAGTGTCTCACAGTGTCAGAGAGTCGGGGGGTCTGCGTTAGAATAGAAGTGTCTCACAGTGTCAGAGAGTCGGGGGGTCTGCGTTAGAATAGAAGTGTCTCACAGTGTCAGAGAGTCGGGGGGTCTGCGTTAGAATAGAAGTGTCTCACAGTGTCAGAGAGTCGGGGGGTCTGCGTTAGAATAGAAGTGTCTCACAGTGTCAGAGAGTCGGGGGGTCTGCGTTAGAATAGAAGTGTCTCACAGTGTCAGAGAGTCGGGGGGTCTGCGTTAGAATAGAAGTGTCTCACAGTGTCAGAGAGTCGGGGGGTCTGCGTTAGAATAGAAGTGTCTCACAGTGTCAGAGAGTCGGGGGGTCTGCGTTAGAATAGAAGTGTCTCACAGTGTCAGAGAGTCGGGGGGTCTGCGTTAGAATAGAAGTGTCTCACAGTGTCAGAGAGTCGGGGGGTCTGCGTTAGAATAGAAGTGTCTCACAGTGTCAGAGAGTCGGGGGGTCTGCGTTAGAATAGAAGTGTCTCACAGTGTCAGAGAGTCGGGGGGTCTGCGTTAGAATAGAAGTGTCTCACAGTGTCAGAGAGTCGGGGGGTCTGCGTTAGAATAGAAGTGTCTCACAGTGTCAGAGAGTCGGGGGGTCTGCGTTAGAATAGAAGTGTCTCACAGTGTCAGAGAGTCGGGGTGTCTGTGTTAGAATAGAAGTGTCCAGAGTGTCAGAGAGTCGGGGTGTCTGTGTTAGAATAGAAGTGTCTCACAGTGTCAGAGAGTTGGGGTGTCTGTGTTAGAATAGAAGTTTCCGGAGTGTCAGAGAGTCGGGGTGTCAGTGTCAGGGTGTCAGCGTGCCAGTGTAAAATGGAGTGAGGTTGTTAGGGTGTCAGTGTGTCCAGGGCAGAGTGTCAGAGTGTCAGGGTGTCAGGGAGTCAGGGAGTCAGGGTGTGGATATTTCACTGTCACAGAGCCAGAGACAGGCCTGCAGTTTCAGAGCATGCACAAGAAGCTGGGCACACTCCTCATGGGAAGGGAGTCTGACTCTTTACTTCAATCCCAGCTGCACTGGAGAGGCAACTTCCCTGCTGGGTGTCACCCCTAATAGCCCACAGGCTCTCTGTGAGCTGCAGGCCTTTGTGTTTGTGTGCTGGCAGGTGTGAGTTAGTAGTTAGTTTAGATCTAGAGCACTGACCTTTTGTAATCCACAACTCTCACTGACAGCACTGCAGGCTCACAGCAGAGTGAGCGCCCCCTGCAGGAGGGACACAGCTCTCACCGCCAGCACTGCAGGCCCACAGCAGAGTGAGCACCCCCTGCAGGACTGACACAGCTCTCACTGACAGCACTGCAGGCCCACAGCAGAGTGAGCGCCCCCTGCAGGAGGGACACAGCTCTCACTGACAGCACTGCAGGCTCACAAGTGCCCCAGTCAACCACATGGGGGTGCTGTGGTGCAGTGAGCAATGGAAATCGCGGACAATCCCGCGTCGACTAGGGCATGTGGAACTCACACGGGGAAGCCCAAGAGCTCTGTTCTGATTGAGCTCCTGAATTAGACTCGCAGAGAACTGGACCGAGTGTTTTCTGGCTTAGGCAGGTATAATTACAGCGAAATACTCCCTCTAGGTGTTTAGCATCTGTCTGTATTGAAACTGCAACACAGAAAAGGAAGTAGAAACAGAGAGGTGGGCTCTGTCGGACAGGCCGAGGGCAGCTCATGGTGGCAGCGAGTCTCGAAAGTGTTGCAGCAGTGAGAAAAACGCGACACAACCCAGTAGAGCAGAGTGGAGGCATCGGTGCGTGTGTGTGCGTGTGTGTGCGTGCGAGCGCGGGTCAGCGTGTCCTCGTGGCGCAGCTGTGACGCTGGGAGGAAGTCGGAGCAGACTGAGCACACTCAGGCAGCAGGGTCAGAGGTCAGGGGTCACGCAGACAGAAGCACATGCAGAGGGTCTAGAGAAGTCAATGGTTGCATTAGGGCTCCAAAAATTACAAACCAACCAGGTTCTACAGGTAGATGTTGTAGANTGAGTTTCATAGTGCATTTTGATTGGATGAATTTATCAGAGGCGTAGGCGCCAATAAAGCACAGTTTAAAGAAAGCATGTAAAAAGATAAAACAAGAAATAAATAATCATTATAATATTACAAACTAAAAAGCGAAATAATTGCTACACTAGATGCTGTATATATAATCATCTATATATACAATAAAGTATAATTGCATGTATACATTTAGTACTTTAACACAGGTTTAACACTGATCTCAAGAATACTGCACATGACAAGCAGCTCACACAGCGCTCAGTCACACACCAGGAGGAAACACTCAGAGAGGGACAGACGAGCTCTGCAAAGCTGCTCTACTGGGAGAGACCAAACACTCAACTGGGCCAACTGGGAACTCCAGACATAACTGCTCTTCTGGGAGTACTGGGGAACTGCAGACTGCTCTACTGTGGGAACTGGGAACTCCAGACACAACTGCTCTACTGGGAGAACTGGGGATCCCTGGGCACAACTGCTCTACTGGGGGAACTGGGGGCCTGCAGACTGCTCTACTAGGAGAACTGGGGAAACGCAGACAGAGCAGCTCTACTGGGAGAACTGGGGAACTGCAGACAGAACTGCTCAACTGGGGGAACTGGGCAACTCCAGACACAACTGTTCTACTGGGAGAACTGGAGAACTTCAGACACAACTGCTCTACTGGGAGAACTGGAGAACTCCAGACCGCTCTACTGGGAGAACTAAGGAACTGCAGACTGCTCTACTGGGGGAACTGGGGAACTCCAGACAGAGCTGCTCTACTGGGGGAACTGGGAAACTACAGACTTCTCTACTGGGAGAACTGGGAAACTATAGGCAAGAGCAGCGACCTGGCTGATGGCCGCTATCTCCTGGCCCGAACTGGGGGGGGTCCTGTACCAGGATCAGGGGGTTTTCAAGGGTGTCATCGTACCTCAGGCTGGGCTCAGCCAGCAGGGACACTTACATAACCCTCTGCCCCTCTCCACACTGACACACGCACACTGCACAGGGCACGCACACACTCCTGCGCGGGCACTTACCCCGAGCTCAGTCACTAAAATGTCTGTGATGCTGCCCAGGACTGTCACAAAATCAAAAATATTCCAGGCGTCCCGAAAATAGTTCTGTCAGGAGAGGGGTAGGGGCGAGACAGAGAGAAAGCACAACATTGTGAGTCAGCTGTCCCACGCAGCGCAGTGAGGGGGCCCGGCCCGGAGGACACTCACCAGGATCCCGAACGCAATGATCTTCAGCAGGCACTCCATGGAGAACAGGGTGGTGAACACGATGTTCAGGTTCTTCAGCACTGACTCGTAGGTCAGAGAGGCGCCATTGTACTGGAGGCATCAGACACAGACAGACAGGGGAGAGAGAGGAGAGTCAGCGCCCGAGCCAGCTCGGCGTCAGGGCGCGGAGCAGCGCTGCAGCGGCGAGCGGTCACCTTCATCATCAGCACGATGGTGTTGAGCGCGATCATGGCCATGATGGTGTACTCGAAGGGCGGCGAGACCACGAACTGCCACATGCGGTACTGGAAGCTCTGCTTGTTCTGCGGCATGTGGCGGGTCAGGGGCTTGGCGCTGATGGCAAAGTCAATACAGGCTCTCTGGAGAGGACAGAGCAGGGCAGGTTACCCTGGGGTTACCACACACACACACACACACACACACACACACACACACACACACAC
>JAAWVO010068314.1:318509-332058 GCA_016984175.1 Atractosteus spatula
ACACACACACACACACACACACACACACACACACAGCAGGGCAGGTTACCCTGGGGTAACCACAGACACATGCAGACACGCAGATACAGGCAGACAGACACGTGCAGACACAGATACATGCAGACATGCACAGACAGATACACACAGACGCGCAGACACGTGCAGACACAGATACGTGCAGATACACACAGACATGCGCAGACATGCACAGACATGTGCAGATATGCAGACATGCGCAGACACAGATACACACAGACACGTGCAAACACAGATACACACAGACATATGCAGACACAGATACATGCAGATACACGCAGACATACAGACACAGATACACGCAGACATGTGTAGGCACAGATACTCGCAGATACACGCAGATACACGTAGATACACGCAGACACACGCAGACACACGCAGACACACGCAGATACACGCAGACACATGCAGACACACGCAGACACACGCAGACAAGCACAGGTAGGTGTCTGTGTCCTGTTTTGCCCACCTCATTCTTCTCCAGGCTGTAGTCCTCCATCATCTTGTCTCCCTGCTCCTGGAAGGTGATGATGATGAGGGCCACGAAGATGTTGACGAAGAAGAAGGGGAACACCACGAAGTAGACCACGTAGAAGATGGACATCTCCATCCGGTACCCCGGACTGGGACCCTGGTTCTCATAAGTCGCATCCACTGAGTGTTTCAGCACTCTGAGGCGAGGAGAGAGAGACGGGGCAAAGGGGAGGAGGAGCAAGAGGAGAGACAGGCAGAGAGAGACAAAGAGACAGGAGGAGACAGAGAGAGACAGGAGAGACAGACAGACAGACAGACAGACAGGAGAGACAGAGGGACAGAGAGAGACAGGCAGAGAGACAGGAGGAGACAGAGGGACAGAGAGAGACAGGCAGAGAGACAGGAGGAGACAGAGGGACAGAGAGAGAGAGGCAGAGAGAGACAGGAGGTCAGTGGCTGGGCGCAGCGAGGGACGTGTCAGCTGTGTGCGCGGCGGCAGTACTCACTGAGGCCAGCCCTCGCCGGTGGAGACGGTGAAGAGCGTGAGCAGAGCCCACAGCACGTTGTCGTAGTGGAACTGGTACTTCTTCCACTCGCGGCTCTGCGCCTTCACCTCGTTGTCCCGCTCGTACACCAGGTACTCCCCCCTGTGGGCACGGCAGCACACAACCAGTGACTGCGGCAGTGTCATCGCTGCGGCTAACCCACACGCCCCGCGGCCTCACCACACCCCGCTACACCTCACCACACTGCAGCTACACCTCACCTCACTGCAGCCTCACCCCGGCTACACCTCACCACACCCTGAGGCTACACCTCACCACACTGCAGCCTCACCCCGGCTACACCTCACCACACCCTGAGGCTACACCTCACCACACTGCAGCCACACCCCGGCTACACCTCACCACACCCTGAGGCTACACCTCACCACACTGCAGCTACACCTCACCACACTGCAGCCTCACCCCGGCTACACCTCACCACACCCTGAGGCTACACCTCACCTCACTGCAGCTACACCTCACCTCACTGCAGCTACACCTCACCTCACTGCAGCTACACCTCACCTCACTGCAGCTACACCTCACCTCACTGCAGCTACACCTCACCTCACTGCAGCTACACCTCACCTCACTGCAGCTACACCTCACCTCACTGCAGCTACACCTCACCTCACTGCAGCTACACCTCACCTCACTGCAGCTACACCTCACCTCACTGCAGCTACACCTCACCTCACTGCAGCTACACCTCACCTCACTGCAGCTACACCTCACCTCACTGCAGCTACACCTCACCTCACTGCAGCTACACCTCACCTCACTGCAGCTACACCTCACCTCACTGCAGCTACACCTCACCTCACTGCAGCTACACCTCACCTCACTGCAGCTACACCTCACCTCACTGCAGCTACACCTCACCTCACTGCAGCTACACCTCACCTCACTGCAGCTACACCTCACCTCACTGCAGCTACACCTCACCTCACTGCAGCTACACCTCACCTCACTGCAGCTACACCTCACCTCACTGCAGCTACACCTCACCTCACTGCAGCTACACCTCACCTCACTGCAGCTACACCTCACCTCACTGCAGCTACACCTCACCTCACTGCAGCTACACCTCACCTCACTGCAGCTACACCTCACCTCACTGCAGCTACACCTCACCTCACTGCAGCTACACCTCACCTCACTGCAGCTACACCTCACCTCACTGCAGCTACACCTCACCTCACTGCAGCTACACCTCACCTCACTGCAGCTACACCTCACCTCACTGCAGCTACACCTCACCTCACTGCAGCTACACCTCACCTCACTGCAGCTACACCTCACCTCACTGCAGCTACACCTCACCTCACTGCAGCTACACCTCACCTCACTGCAGCTACACCTCACCTCACTGCAGCTACACCTCACCTCACTGCAGCTACACCTCACCTCACTGCAGCTACACCTCACCTCACTGCAGCTACACCTCACCTCACTGCAGCTACACCTCACCTCACTGCAGCTACACCTCACCTCACTGCAGCTACACCTCACCTCACTGCAGCTACACCTCACCTCACTGCAGCTACACCTCACCTCACTGCAGCTACACCTCACCTCACTGCAGCTACACCTCACCTCACTGCAGCTACACCTCACCTCACTGCAGCTACACCTCACCTCACTGCAGCTACACCTCACCTCACTGCAGCTACACCTCACCTCACTGCAGCTACACCTCACCTCACTGCAGCTACACCTCACCTCACTGCAGCTACACCTCACCTCACTGCAGCTACACCTCACCTCACTGCAGCTACACCTCACCTCACTGCAGCTACACCTCACCTCACTGCAGCTACACCTCACCTCACTGCAGCTACACCTCACCTCACTGCAGCTACACCTCACCTCACTGCAGCTACACCTCACCTCACTGCAGCTACACCTCACCTCACTGCAGCTACACCTCACCTCACTGCAGCTACACCTCACCTCACTGCAGCTACACCTCACCTCACTGCAGCTACACCTCACCTCACTGCAGCTACACCTCACCTCACTGCAGCTACACCTCACCTCACTGCAGCTACACCTCACCTCACTGCAGCTACACCTCACCTCACTGCAGCTACACCTCACCTCACTGCAGCTACACCTCACCTCACTGCAGCTACACCTCACCTCACTGCAGCTACACCTCACCTCACTGCAGCTACACCTCACCTCACTGCAGCTACACCTCACCTCACTGCAGCTACACCTCACCTCACTGCAGCTACACCTCACCTCACTGCAGCTACACCTCACCTCACTGCAGCTACACCTCACCTCACTGCAGCTACACCTCACCTCACTGCAGCTACACCTCACCTCACTGCAGCTACACCTCACCTCACTGCAGCTACACCTCACCTCACTGCAGCTACACCTCACCTCACTGCAGCTACACCTCACCTCACTGCAGCTACACCTCACCTCACTGCAGCTACACCTCACCTCACTGCAGCTACACCTCACCTCACTGCAGCTACACCTCACCTCACTGCAGCTACACCTCACCTCACTGCAGCTACACCTCACCTCACTGCAGCTACACCTCACCTCACTGCAGCTACACCTCACCTCACTGCAGCTACACCTCACCTCACTGCAGCTACACCTCACCTCACTGCAGCTACACCTCACCTCACTGCAGCTACACCTCACCTCACTGCAGCTACACCTCACCTCACTGCAGCTACACCTCACCTCACTGCAGCTACACCTCACCTCACTGCAGCTACACCTCACCTCACTGCAGCTACACCTCACCTCACTGCAGCTACACCTCACCTCACTGCAGCTACACCTCACCTCACTGCAGCTACACCTCACCTCACTGCAGCTACACCTCACCTCACTGCAGCTACACCTCACCTCACTGCAGCTACACCTCACCTCACTGCAGCTACACCTCACCTCACTGCAGCTACACCTCACCTCACTGCAGCTACACCTCACCTCACTGCAGCTACACCTCACCTCACTGCAGCTACACCTCACCTCACTGCAGCTACACCTCACCTCACTGCAGCTACACCTCACCTCACTGCAGCTACACCTCACCTCACTGCAGCTACACCTCACCTCACTGCAGCTACACCTCACCTCACTGCAGCTACACCTCACCTCACTGCAGCTACACCTCACCTCACTGCAGCTACACCTCACCTCACTGCAGCTACACCTCACCTCACTGCAGCTACACCTCACCTCACTGCAGCTACACCTCACCTCACTGCAGCTACACCTCACCTCACTGCAGCTACACCTCACCTCACTGCAGCTACACCTCACCTCACTGCAGCTACACCTCACCTCACTGCAGCTACACCTCACCTCACTGCAGCTACACCTCACCTCACTGCAGCTACACCTCACCTCACTGCAGCTACACCTCACCTCACTGCAGCTACACCTCACCTCACTGCAGCTACACCTCACCTCACTGCAGCTACACCTCACCTCACTGCAGCTACACCTCACCTCACTGCAGCTACACCTCACCTCACTGCAGCTACACCTCACCTCACTGCAGCTACACCTCACCTCACTGCAGCTACACCTCACCTCACTGCAGCTACACCTCACCTCACTGCAGCTACACCTCACCTCACTGCAGCTACACCTCACCTCACTGCAGCTACACCTCACCTCACTGCAGCTACACCTCACCTCACTGCAGCTACACCTCACCTCACTGCAGCCTCGTCCCGGCTACACCTCACCACACCCTGAGGCTACACCTCACCACACTGCAGCTACACCTCACCTCACTGCAGCCTCACCCCGGCTACACCTCCCACACCCTGAGGCTACACCTGAGGCTACACCCCGGCTCAGTCGTTGGAAGGAGAGTGCAACACTCCTTGTCCCAGATGGTCCCTTCTTAGAGAAAATCTGGGAGAAAGAGCTTTGTTCCCCTATCCTAACTAGCCAGATCCTACAGGGACTGGAACTCTTCACAGTCACTGTTCCAGCACTCAGGCAACAAACAAAAGAAGACCTAAAACCAATTGAAACTTGCACAGCCCACACACCAGTCGTACCAGGAAGGAAAACAAAAGACCCTAATGGCCTATTGAGAGGTTAACGGCCCATACATAATCCCCAGCAGGAAAGCAGAAACCCATTCACCCACTGAAACTGCACCTACTCACACAGAAACAAAAGAAATACAGACAATAGTATTCAAACCACCCCCCTGGGAGGAACTACACTCACCGCCCCTTTGAAAACAAGATAAGAACAGGCCAACAGGGACAGAGTGCCCCATAACAACGCCTGAAGAAGACCCAGGCAGGTCGAAACGTCGCGACACAGAGAAAAGCAAGATTGCCATTCCACGGAGCCACAGACTCTACAGAGGTAAAATTGCCTAACAGTGGAAACCTAACGGTGCCAACGAAGCTTTAGGCATTTTACTGGTAAGTATGGATCGTTATGGTATGCGTCAACCCAGAGTTGACAACGCACGCTACCGTACGGTCACCCTCCACACCGCCGCCNACCTCACCACACTGCAGCTACACCTCACCTCACTGCAGCTACACCTCACCACACCGCGGCCTCACCCCGGCTACACCTCACCACACCCTGAGGCTACACCTCACCACACCGTGGCCTCACTTGGCTACACCTCCCAACTCCCCCCCACACCTCCCCCCCACTACACTCCACACCCCTCACCTGCAGTCATGCTCGAACTCCTTGGACTCGTCGGTGCAGTAGAAGAAGCGGCCCTTGAAGAGCTGCACAGCCACCACGGCGAAGATGAACATGAAGAGCATGTAGACGATGAGGATGTTGAGCACATTCTTCAGGGAGTTCACCACGCAGTCGAACACCGCCTGTGGGGACGGGGACGGGGTCAGACGCGTGAGTCCGCCCTGTGACACCTATAAGGCGCGGGACAGGAACATGCGTGCGCTCCGACTCGTACCTTCAGCTTGGGCAGGCGCTTGATGGTCTTGAGTGGCCTCAGCACTCGCAGGACCCGCAGGGACTTGATGGTGTTGATGTCCTTCCCCTTGCTGCTCCCCCTGCAGGCCGGATGAGGAACAGCCAGTCAGGCAGGCACTGGGCTTGATGGGCGCCATACAGCACCGTCCCCCAGAGGCTGCTGGGGACATTGTCACCCTGGCGCACTACACGAGCAATGGCTTTACGTGACATGACTTCTTACAGATCCATCACTCGCCCTGCCCTGAGCTCACTCACACGGCCTCGGGCTGGCTGTGTCTCCTATCACCCTTCCTCTCGCAGGGCAGCATGGGTACAGACCAGTCAGCCCTGGAGCCCGTGACCAGAGAGTTAGCCACTGTTACTGTGGAGAGAAGGCAGCTCCCTGCACTCTGCTCTCCAGACAGAGCTCCAGGGGGAGAGGAGACTGGGGCTTTGGGTTCGAAAGGAGACACAGCCATGCCCTCAACACTTTAACCCCTTCATTGCTGCACACATGACTAAAACAAGATCAGATCTTGTCACCTCTTGTGGTGGCATTTCCATAGGATAAATTACGTCATATGACTCACAAAGTACTATACTGTTTTGAGAAGGGAGGTCTCAGTCTTCACTGCTCTCCCTTCATTATCACACCTCTATAACAGCACGTCCTGTGCTGCAGCTTTAGACCAGTGCTTCCTGTGGCATGATTCTCACTGCTGTAGCTTCATACTGTAGCTCTAGAACTAGCTCTAGTGTTTCCTCTGGTGCCTTGCTGCCTTCCTTTGATATTGCTGGTCCAAAACCTTACTTCCTGTGGTGATCCTCTCTGGTTGCTCTATAATTGTACTTCCTGTGGTGTGATCCTCTTTGTTTGCTCTATACTTCTACTTCCTGTGTTGTGATTCTCTCTGGTTGCTCTATAATTCTACTTCCTGTGGTGTGAAGCTCCCTTGTTGCTCTATAATTCTACCTCCTGTGGTGTGATTCTCTCTGATTGCTCTATAATTCTACTTACTGTGGTGTGATTCTCCCTTGTTGCTCTATAATTCTACTTCCTGTGGCGCGATTCTCTCTGTGCGCTATATAATTCTACTTCCTGTGGTGTGATTCTCTCTGGTTTCTCTATAATTTTACTTCCTGTAGTGTGATCCTCTTTGGTTGTTCTATAATTCTACTTCCTGTGGTGTGATTTTCTCTGGTGGCTCTATAATTCTACTTCCTGTGCTCTAGTGTTTCCTCTGGTGCCTTGCTTTGATATTGCGGGTCCAAAACCTTACTTCCTGTGGTGTGATTCTCTCTGGTTGCTCTATAATTCTACTTCCTGTGCTGTGATTCTGGCTGGTTGCTCCTGGTTTCCATGGTCAGAGCTACACATCCAGAGCCCATTGCTCTTTGCTTACTTCTGAAACATGGGCTGTTAAAAAACGTCACAGTAAAAAAACGAAACAGATGGCCTGTGACACATGTAGGCACCCTGTGTGTGCCAAGGTTTTGCCGCTAGAGGTATTTATTGATGAGACTTTTGCAGTGCTCCAGATGGAGAGCTAATTGTGTTAGAACCAAGGATTAATTGATTAATTAATTAATTGGTTGATTTAGCCAAGAGAAAAAAACCCCACAGCAGGTAGAAATATTGGAAGATACAGTGGCAAAAGCTCTCACTGTGACTCATCTGACTCAAAACATCAGAATTGAACCAAAGACAAATTAGGAGATCCAGAGAGACAGAGAGAGAGCTTAACAGCAGGAAAGGGAACAGAGGGGGAGACAGGCCATCGTTTGTCAGACAGCATTGAGACAAGAGAGAGAGAAAGAGGAACTTTACCGCGTGCTGCTCCTGTGTGGGTGACCAGGCGGAGACAGATGAGAGAGGGTCAGTGACAGCAAGAGAGAGAGAGAGAGAGAGAGGAGGGGAGGAAACACATTGACATGAGAGAGACAGAGAGAAAGAGAGACAGGCCTGTGTGTGGAAGGCAGTCCCCTGCTGCTGGGCTCTCTGTCCCCAGCCTAGAATGACAATCGCAGCCTCAGCTCAGTCCTGGAGAGCAGGCAGGCAGGCAGGCGCGCTCGGCCAGCCATTCAGAAATACTCATGCATCTTTCAGCTTGCAGAGAACCACATCCAAACAACCAGCGAATCGGATCCGACCGTTCGGCAGCTCCTCAGCGCCCTGGCACGGTCCGCTGAGCTCCGGACGGAGGTGGCTCTCGTGGGTTGAGCTTGGGTGACGAATCGATTGGCCTTGGACCAAACCTGTTACTGTCCAGACTCGTCTCTCCGGCCAGCTCCCCTGTCCCCCTGGGCCCCTGGTCCTCCATCTGCACTCGACTGGGCGAACGTGCGAATAGCACGTTTCATTCACAAGGATCTCGGTGGACCGGGCCTAGAGCAGGGCACCCGCATCCCTCCCCACTGAGGTGCAGTCCCTCCCAGGAAAAAACTGCTGCACCAGCTGGGTAAAGGGGACAGCAGAGGGGCCAGACTGATGAGGCTAAGAATGGCGTTTAGCCACGACACCAGGCTCGACACCCCTACTCTGACAAACAGTGCCCTGGGACCTTTAATGGCTACGTCACGGCCTCCGTTTAATGTCTAATCCAAAGGAGGTTCTGAAGGAAGCTCCCACAGCCGCGTGTCCCCAGTCCCTGTACTGGGACACTGGTTTCGGGGTTCTGGTCCAGCAGGATGAGGGCCACCTACTGGTCCACCAGCACCACTTACAGCAGCAACCTGATTTTCCAAAGAGGTCCAGACCAGGGCCAGCCCTGCTGAGCCCTGCTCGGCCTCAAGGTGGAAATGCTGCTGTCAGTCTAGATAACACCGCCCATCTATTAGGTATGTATCTGCCTGTCCATCTGTCAAGCATACTTCTCATATCGAAGTCAGACCGAATCAGCAGGCATTCAGAGCCAGCAGCCTGGCGTCACTGTCCTGATGCTTCGTCTGTCGGATGCTCTCGGGATCTTTCAGAGCTGCCTCACCTCTGCGGTCGCTGTGGCCTGGGCTGTGACCGAACACGCTGCTGCTGTGGTTAGTGCCTAACCCAGGCCCGACACGGACACAGACGCACGTACAGCCAGCAGATCCCAGTACACATACAGCACGGAGACAGGGGAAGGAGGGGGGAGGCAGGTACCACGCTCACAGGCAGGGGGCACCGCTGTCACCCTGGGGCACCTGCCGATCTGGGGCAGCTGTCTCGTGCCTATGTTCCTACACTCAGAGATTTCCTTCCTCTCCCCCTGTTGCCCTCATTAAGGTGGCACATTTCTGACCCCCAGGAGACTGGCCAAGGGGGAGAGAGGGAGAAAGGGAGGGGTTTCCCTCCGGAAAACATGCCGAAGCCGATGCAGGGCGGAGTGATTCCGATTCTCGCTCCCCCAGCGGAGCCCTGAGACAGACCTATCAAACATATATAGAAATACAGAGAAAGGTATATGCAGCCTGCTTCACAAGCCCGCCCTCTGTACAAACAGCCCTGGAGCTCCTACCAGTGTCTCAGTATTGATGAACAGCTTCTCGTTAAGAGTATGTCTGACGATCAGCAGTGCAGTAGCCGCTGGTGAAGCAGACTGTATATAGGCACACAGTATATATATATTTTATATATGCACTCTGGCCATTCTGCTGTATACACATCATATATCTTTGATAGGTGGTGAGAGATCTATTTGTCTACATACAGGGCGAAGCACACACACAAGAAACCATTCCACCTGTTACCTCCCNGAGAGACAGGGAGAGACTGAGAGAGGAGAGGGGTTCGAGGAGTGAGAGAGACAGGGAGAGACTGAGAGAGGAGAGGGGTTCGAGGAGTGAGAGAGACAGGGAGAGACTGAGAGAGGAGAGGGGTTCGAGGAGTGAGAGAGACAGGGAGAGACTGAGAGAGGAGAGGGGTTCGAGGAGTGAGAGAGACAGGGAGAGACTGAGAGAGGAGAGGGGTTCGAGGAGTGAGAGAGACAGGGAGAGACTGAGAGAGGAGAGGGGTTCGAGGAGTGAGAGAGACAGGGAGAGACTGAGAGAGGAGAGGGGTTCGAGGAGTGAGAGAGACAGGGAGAGACTGAGAGAGGAGAGGGGTTCGAGGAGTGAGAGAGACAGGGAGAGACTGAGAGAGGAGAGGGGTTCGAGGAGTGAGAGAGACAGGGAGAGACTGAGAGAGGAGAGGGGTTCGAGGAGTGAGAGAGACAGGGAGAGACTGAGAGAGGAGAGGGGTTCGAGGAGTGAGAGAGACAGGGAGAGACTGAGAGAGGAGAGGGGTTCGAGGAGTGAGAGAGACAGGGAGAGACTGAGAGAGGAGAGGGGTTCGAGGAGTGAGAGAGACAGGGAGAGACTGAGAGAGGAGAGGGGTTCGAGGAGTGAGAGAGACAGGGAGAGACTGAGAGAGGAGAGGGGTTCGAGGAGTGAGAGAGACAGGGAGAGACTGAGAGAGGAGAGGGGTTCGAGGAGTGAGAGAGACAGGGAGAGACTGAGAGAGGAGAGGGGTTCGAGGAGTGAGAGAGACAGGGAGAGACTGAGAGAGGAGAGGGGTTCAAGGAGTGAGAGAGACAGGGAGAGACTGAGAGACACTGACAGAAGAGGGACCAAGAGAGGAGACAGTGAAGAGGGGCAGAGGGAGAGGAGACAGTGCAAAAGGACAGAGGGAGAGGAGACAGTGCAGAGGGACAGAGAGAGAGGAGACAGTGCAGAGGGACAGAGAGAGGAGACAGTGCAGAGGGACAGTGCAGAGACTGCTGGAGGATGAAGGATGAGAGAATCTGGCAGGAAGTGAGACTGAGTGATGAGAGGAAGGAGCACTGGCTCCAGGGTGGCAGCGGGACAAGGCTGCACTGTGGCATGTGACCAGCAGGGGGAGACAGTGTGGGTCAGCAGGCAAGCAGAGAAGGAGGGAGGGGTTCAGGGGACACTTACGTGAAGGCGAAGGCCACCAGGGCACCACTAACCACTATAAAGTCCAGGATGTTCCACAGGTCCCGGAAATATGCCCCCTGGTGCAAAACCAGGCCCAGGTCAACCATCTGAAACAGAGACCATCATTACAGCTGGACTCCAGTGTATCTCACATCCCGTCCACACGTCTCTCTGTCCACACTGCACACTCTTCATACTGTCCACACTTCTCTCACACTGTCCAAACTACTCACTGTCCACTCTGTCCAGACTACTCACTGTCCACACTACTCACTGTCCACACTGCGCACTGTCCAGACTACTCACTGTCCACTGTCGACACTACTCGCTGTTCACACTGTCCACATTTCTCTCACACTACTCACTGTCCACACTGCACACTGCCCACACTACTCACTGCCCACACTGCCCACTGTCCACAATGTCCACACAAAGCTGCCTTTCTTGAAGAACAAGCTGTTGTATCAAATGTTGTGTGTATGTTCGTCCAGGAGAGGGTGCCTCACCTTGATCACCATCTCAAAAGTGAACACTCCTGTGAAGACGTAGTCAAAATACCGCAGGACCTGCAGGCCAAACACAAAGACCTTCAGGGTACAACCCCAGCGTTACAGACTGTACACATGGCAGAACAGAGGACAGTGTACGGGCAAAGGAAGACAGACAGGCAGAGCTGAGAACACTGAGCCCTGAACAGTCAGATGCACTTACATTGTTGCGCGGGGAGTCGGGCTGGACTGGATCCTCAGCAGCGAGTGCGATGCTGCTCATGGCGATGACGATGAGGATGCACATCTCGAAGTAGCGCAGGTTCACAATGTAGTGACAGACCCGCCGGAATCTGGAGACAGCATAGCAGTCTGTCAGACTGCTAAAATAGGTAGCGCCCACCACTGACACCCGCTACCGCTAACTGACACTGCCTACAGGCATCGCCCACCGTTAACTGACACTGCCAACAGGCACCGCCCACTGCTGACACTGCCACAGGCACCGCCCACTGCTGACACTGCCAACAGGCCCAGCCTACTGGTAACTGACGCTGCCAACAGGCCCCGCCCACTGGTAACTGACACTGCCAACAGGCACCGCCCACTGGTAACTGACACTGCCAACGGGCACCGCCCACTACTGACACTGTCAACAGGCCCCACCCACTGGTAACTGACATTGCCAACAGGCCCCACCCACTGGTAACTGACACTGCCAACAGGCACCGCCCACTGGTAACTGACACTGCCAACGGGCACCGCCCACTACTGACACTGTCAACAGGCCCCACCCACTGGTAACTGACATTGTCAACAGGCCCCACCCACTGGTAACTGACATTGCCAACAGGCCCCGCCCACTGGTAACTGACATTGCCAACAGGCCCCGCCCACTGGTAACTGACACTGCCAACAGGCACCGCCCACTGGTAACTGACACTGCCAACGGGCACCGCCCACTACTGACACTGTCAACAGGCCCCACCCACTGGTAACTGACATTGCCAACAGGCTCAGCCCACTGCTGACACTGCCAACAGCCACCTCCCACCACTACCTGACACTGCCAACAGGCACCGCCCACCACTACCTGACACGACACTGACTCACGGGTTGGTGGTGGACAGGATGAACATGGAGCTGTAAGGTGGCATGGGCTTGGGTCCATCTTCCCCTCCTTTCTCATCGTCCTCTTCCTCCTCCTTCTTCTCCTCCTCCTTCTTCGGGAGGGGCTCCGTGTTGGCGTTCTTATTCTCTGCACAAGGAGAGCAACACAGGGGGCAGGTAGAAGAGGAAAAAAGCAGAGAAAGGCAGAGACAGAGAAAAGGCACACTGATTAGCCTCTCGGAGACCCACACGCAGCCTGGGTCAGCGGCCGAGGCCCACAGAACGGGGCACTGTGGCCCGAAGACAGGCGCTGACAGGATTGGGGTTAGGGTTTCAACAGAGGAGCCAGCCAGCAGCGCAGAGGTCAAAGGTCATAGGTCATTCAAGCCAGCCATATCTGGTTGGCATCTGGCGAGCCGGGTGGGTACACGACACGACCAAGAGCTGGCACTCCCATTAAAGAGTTACAGAGGCTCCCTCACCCTGCAGCGTGGCGTTCTCGCTGGGGAAGACAGGCGGCATGTTCACCGCCGTGTGCTCCGGCTTCTTGGCACTGCTCTTGGGCGCGCCGCTGGGCGTGGAGGGGGGGTTGGTGAGGATCAGGCTGCTCTCGGGCGTCTTGCCCGGGCTGCCGGCCGGGGGCTGCGGGCTGTTGGGCGTCTTGCGGTTGAGGGCGTTGTGGGTGTTGGGCAGGGCGGAGCAGGGGGGTGGGTTGGCGTGGTTGGCGGGCTTGGCAGGGCTGGGCACGGTGGAGGGGCTGTGGTTGGCGTGGTTCCGGGCGGCGGGCGGCTGCGTGGCCAGCTGGCTGTTCTTCATGTTGTCGATGTGCTCGCTGTGCTGGCTGTCCTGCCGCTGGATGGGCCGTGTGGTGGACAGGCTGGGGCCGGACGCCGGCCCGTTGCCCAGCCCCTCCCTGAGAGGGGGACAGAGAGAGACAGAGGGACACGGTCAGAGCACCGCGGGCAGCCGGCAGGCGTGTGGCGCCCCCCTCCTGCCCGGTCACTCACTTCCTTCTCCGGTGCCGGCGATCCCTCTCCCCGT
>JAAWVO010068314.1:339404-350866 GCA_016984175.1 Atractosteus spatula
CCCCCCCCCCACACAAGAGTAGCTGTGTGTCAGAGATACCCCTTCCCCCATCACACGTGTCAGCAGACGGTTCGGAGAGATAGCAGATGAGCAGGTGGATCCATATATACAGGCGTGTGTATATATATCACTGCCGTGCCCCGGCGAGCAAGCACGGCCCGAAACACACGGCACAAATACCATCGAAGGGCATCCGGTCGTCCGAATCATTCTCATCCTCCGCCAGGATCACTTCTTCTAAACAGAATGAAAAGGGTTAAATCAAATAGAGGCGTTCTGGACGAGAATACGGCTGTGTCTGTTTATGTATATACAGTATGTGTATGGGGGTGTGAATTTCTTTTTGTGTGTCACAGCTTTGAACCTGCTTTGCCGATCCACTCCATATCTGTATATATAGTGTATATATGCATGTGTGGCTGTGTGTATATTAGTGTATGTAAGTACTCTGTACCTGCTTTACAGATCCACTCCAAGTAGCCATTCAGCTCCCTCTCAATCTGCTGCTGCCTTCTCAGCTTGAGGAACTCACTGCGGTTCTCCACCCGCTCCCTCTCCTTGGCAAACTCCCTGTCAGAACACACACAGTCTGATCAGCACACAGAGGAGTACTGTACACACACACAGTCTGATCAGCACACAGAGGAGTACTGTACACACACAGTCTGATCAGCACACAGAGGAGTACTGTACACACACAGTCTGATCAGCACACTGAGGAGTACTGTACACACACACAGTCTGATCAGCACACAGAGGAGTACTGTACACACACACAGTCTGATCAGAACACAGAGCAGTACTGTACACACACAGTCTGATCAGCACACAGAGGAGTACTGTACACACACAGTCTGATCAGCACACTGAGGAGTACTGTACGCACACACAGTCTGATCAGCACACAGAGGAGTACTGTACACACACACAGTCTGATCAGCACACAGAGCAGTACTGTACACACACAGTCTGATCAGCACACAGAGGAGTACTGTACACATACACAGTCTGAGCAGCACACAGAGGAGTACTGTACACACACACACAGTCTGATCAGCACACAGAGGAGTACTGTACACACACAGTCTGAACAGCAGAGTGCACACAGACACACATGACAAGAAACCACAGAGAGCTGGAAAGACAGACAGAGAACATGAGACAGGCGTGACCATTAGACAGAGACAGGAAGGGGCAGAGAGTGATAGAGACAGAGAGACAAGCAGGGACAGAGGGAGAGAGAGACACAGTCAGGGAGAGACAGAGAAAGACAGAGATTACGATGGGCAGGGATAGATGGAGACAGAGAGACAGGCAGGGAGAGAGAGACTTACCCAGACAGCACACCCAGCACCAGGTTCAGCATGAAGAAGGAGCCAATGATGATGAGGGGGATGAAGTAAAGCCAGTTCCAGGCGCTTCCTGCGGCATCATTGCTCTGGACAGACAGACAAGCAGTCATTCCACCTCATCCTCAGAACAGCCGGCTGAGAGAGCGGAGTGTTGTGTCCTACAGGTCCCTCTAAGCCAGAGACACCTCCGGGACTTGCTTGGCTTGTTTCCCTGTGTCGTTCTCACGAACCTCTGCCCTGTTAACCCTGGAGCCAGAGTTCACTCCCTCTCCCTGCCTGGCCACTCACTCCAAGTCACATCAAAGAGAGACATTGGCATTACTGATGACAGACGCTGGGGACACAGCATTGACAGTTCGAGACATCTGGAACAATAACATTCTTATTAACAGAAAGAGTCGCTCTGCTCTGCTGGCAGAAGTTCAGGTGTACATCAGGCCTGCTTCACTGCTCTCTTCTGAGCAATGGCCACTGGCCTGTTTCAGCCCTGCACACATTGCTGGTGCTCCTCGTGGAGACTGCAGAATACAGCTAAAACTCCCGGAGAGAGAGAGGAGGAAGATGAAAGAACCGGGAGATGGGAGAGGAGGAGAGAGGTGGAGAGAGAGGAGAGAGACAGGCGAGAAGGAGAGAGGTGGAGACAGAGGAGAGACAGGAGAGGAGGAGAGAGTCAGAGAGATAGGAAAGGAGGAGAGGGTCAGAGAGGAGGAGAGGTTGTATGACCTCAACCAGGCATACAGATGGGACACAGACAGCCTAGACAGATACCAAACTGCACTGGGCGATGACGAAATTCAGACACTGTTGGACACATTCCTAAACACTCCGTATCAAACCAACAAATTAGGCATAAACTTGGCCACACAAAAACTGTCATGCCCTCTGCAGCCAGAGGGCGCTCCTTCTCTGTCCTGTCTCTCATTTCCGGTTCTCTGCTGTCCTTCCGGTGTTTCTCTCTCTCTGGGGCTATATACTTCTGGGTCTTTCACTCTGCCTTTGCTCAGCATTGACGTTTGGATGTCCTGAAACTGTTACGGATTCGGCCAGTGAAACCGAAACCAAGTAGTGAACCCACTTGCGGGAGCCGATAGAGACAAGTCGTGATCCAAATACCGTAGCCGAAGGAGAGAGCCGAGAGTCCAGGGGAAGCCAGAGAACCAAACTAGGAGAAAGCAACCGAAGCCGAGCCGTAATCCAAAAGACGTAGTAAAAGGGGATAAACCAAAGTCGGAACCAGAACAGTACGAGGAGGTAGAAGGCGTAGCGCAACTAAGTGGCTCGAAAGGGAAACCAATACTGAGCGAGGGGGGAGGGAAAGACTAATGCTTAAATACCAGATGAGACGGAGGTGTGGTGGTGAAAGCGTACACTGATAGGTGGACTGATGAACTAAGGCTACGCCTTCTTCTGCCTCTTTCGTTGCCGAGAGGCAGGGATCGTAACAGAAACCCGCCTAGCACCAGGTCGCCCCACGTCCGCTACCTGAGGGCATAGGTTTCTATACGGCATTCCCTGCACAGCTGAGCCCGGGCTAACCCCCGTCTCAACGCTACGCAGAGGGTCTTTTCACTCTCCTGTCTTTCTACAGTTCGTCCTCTCCGACATCCGTGACAAAAACTGAATCACCTATTTCACAAACTAGCATCAAAATCTAAGCTAAAAACAACGAAATCAAAAAACTACCAAAAAACAAAAGCAAAAGAAAAGTGGTTTGATACAGAGTGCAACAACATCAGAAATGCACTACGAAAAGTCTCAAATGAAAAACACAGACAACCACACAACACAGATCTGCGCCTCAGGTACTGTGACACGGTAAAACTTTACAAACACACGCTGAAAAAGAAAAGAAACACATACATAGACAAACAACTTGCAGAAATTGAGGAGTCACTAAATCAGAACTGTTTCTGGGAGAAGTGGAACAACTTAAACAAATCAAAACCAGAAGAATTGGCCATCTAAAATGGAACAATCTGGCAAACATACTTTGAAAATCTCTATCAAAAGCTCCCAAATACAAATCAATCACATCAAAACACCATTTATGAAAAACTCAAAATTTTGGAATTGGCTATCAAAGACAACCAAAACCCCTTAGACTCCCCAATCACTGAGCAGGAGCTACTGGACAAACTCCAGGCCCTCAGACCACGCAAAGCCTGTGGCCATGATGGAGTCATAAATGNCAGAAAAGAGTATTAAAGTATTGGCTACACCTAAAAACAGCGACCAAAATTCCTACCACCACAAAGCCCTGCTGAGCCAAAAGCTGAGCCCAAAACAGAGCCCCCTGAGCCAGCTGGTCCTGAGGTTCACTGACTCGAGCCACACCAACACCAGCCAGCCTCAGAACAGCACTGCTAGAGCACCACAACTCAGACTCAACCACATCACAGCACAGATCAAACAGCAATATCTCACACATACACAAACACAACATAAACTGAAATGCTACAGAACCCACAGAGACAAGAAGACAATACACACTAGCAGAATATTTGACCAAGATAAGAAACAGCAAAAAGAAACAGACCCTGATGAAGTACAGGCTCAGTGACCACAGCCTGGCTATAGAAACTGGGTGACACAGGCAGACCTGGCTGCCCAGAGAGGACAGGCTGTGCTCCCACTGCCAGTGGGGAGAAATAGAGACAGAGGTGCACTTCCTACTGCACTGTGACAGATACTCTGGGATTAGAGAAACATTCTTCCCTAAATTCAGAAATCTAATCCCAGAGTTCCCACACCTGCCAGAATCACAACGGGTCCCAATCCTACTGGGAGAGGGAGGAGGGAACTCAGTTGAACTGGCAGCCCAGTATGTGATCTCCTGTCACAGCCTGAGGAACAGTGAGNCACGCAAAGCCTGTGGCCATGATGGTGTCATAAATGAGATGCTGAGACACAGCAGCCCAAAGTTGCAACAAGCCCTGCTCAAACTCCTCAATCTCATCATGACAGCTGGATGTTTCCCCGAGGCCTGGAACCAAGGACTGATCACGCCCATCTATAAGAGTGGAGATAAACTCGATCCCAACAACTACCGGGGCATCTGTGTGAACAGTAACCTGGGGAAGGTATTCTGCAGTATCCTAAATACACGAATACTGGCCTTCCTTACCGAACACAATGTCCTGAGCAAGAGTCAGATTGGCTTCTTACCAGATCACCGCACATCTGATCACATTGACACCCTACACACACTGATAGACAAACACGTCCACCAAAAACACAAAGGAAACATTTTTGCCTGCTTTGTCGATTTCAAAAAATCATTTGACTTGATTTGGCATGTACTGTAAGATTGTTTTATAAACTACTCCAAAGTGGCATAGGGGGCAAAGTGTATGACATAATAAATCAATGTATTCAGAGAGCAAATGTGTAGTGAAAATTGGAAACAAAAGGACCAATTCTTCACCCAAGGCCGTGGGGTGAGACAGGGCTGCAGCCTGAGCCCAACACCGTTCAATATCTACANAATCCCAATCCTACTGGGAGAGGGAGGAGGGAACTCAGTTGAACTGGAGGCCCAGTATGTGATCTCCTGTCACAGCCTGAGGAACAGTGAGCCTGTCTCTCAATAATGCTCCAGCCGCCTACAGTATATGTCAATATCTTATAATATGTCTTTGTTGTAAATGTCAGTAATATGTCTGTAGATTTTATTTTACTTTTATGTTTTGTTTTGTTTCATGTGAATTTCATTATTTTTATTTGCTTTGGCAACACTGATTGTACCCATCGGTCATGCTAATAAAGCACCTTGAATTGAATTGAAAAAATTGAGAAAGTAGAGAGACAGGAGAGGAGGAGAGGGTCAGAGAGGGAGGAGAGAGGAGAGAGACAGGAGAGGAGGAGAGGTTGTACGACCTCAACCAAGCATACAGAAATGGCTTACATAGTACAGCAGGTCTGTCCAGCCCTCCATTGTAATGCACTGGAACACAGTCAGCACTGCGAACAGGATGTTGTCAAACTGAGTAATGCCATAATTTGGGCCGATCCAGTACTCCCTGCACTCTGTTCCATTCGGACACAGTCGTGCAGGAGATTCCTTTCCACAGGGGAATTCCTCCCGGATCTCACCTGAGTGATTGGCACAGAGACAAGAAGAAAACAGAAAGGAAAAGGGGTTAGGGAGAAAAAGGAAAAAAAACTTACCTGTCTTACTGCTTTTTGCACAGCATTGATTCAATTAGGCATGAAGTACTGTTTCACAAACGTCTCTAGGGGAGTGAGAGCAAACCTTACAACATCAAAGTCATTGTACTCAGCAATCAGTGAGTCCTGCGTTGAAACAACATTGATCAATATCTCTATCAGTGAGCTAACAGTTGTTGGAACAGTCTGAGCTCCTGATCAACACTCATCAACATCTCTATCAATGAGCTAACAGAGCTGTGGGAACAGTCTGAGCTCCTGATCAACACTCATCAACATCTCTATCAATGAGCTAGCAGAGCTGTGGGAACAGTCTGAGCTCCTGATCAACACTCATCAACATCTCTATCAATGAGCTAGCAGAGCTGTGGGAACAGTCTGAGCTCCTGATCAACACTCATCAACATCTCTATCAATGAGCTAGCAGAGCTGTGGGAACAGTCTGAGCTCCTGATCAACACTCATCAACATCTCTATCAATGAGCTAGCAGAGCTGTGGGAACAGTCTGAGCTCCTGATCAACACTCATCAACATCTCTATCAATGAGCTAGCAGAGCTGTGGGAACAGTCTGAGCTCCTGATCAACACTCATCAACATCTCTATCAATGAGCTAGCAGAGCTGTGGGAACAGTCTGAGCTCCTGATCAACACTCATCAACATCTCTATCAATGAGCTAGCAGAGCTGTGGGAACAGTCTGAGCTCCTGATCAACACTCATCAACATCTCTATCAATGAGCTAGCAGAGCTGTGGGAACAGTCTGAGCTCCTGATCAACACTCATCAACATCTCTATCAATGAGCTAGCAGAGCTGTGGGAACAGTCTGAGCTCCTGATCAACACTCATCAACATCTCTATCAATGAGCTAGCAGAGCTGTGGGAACAGTCTGAGCTCCTGATCAACACTCATCAACATCTCTATCAATGAGCTAGCAGAGCTGTGGGAACAGTCTGAGCTCCTGATCAACACTCATCAACATCTCTATCAATGAGCTAGCAGAGCTGTGGGAACAGTCTGAGCTCCTGATCAACACTCATCAACATCTCTATCAATGAGCTAGCAGAGCTGTGGGAACAGTCTGAGCTCCTGATCAACACTCATCAACATCTCTATCAATGAGCTAGCAGAGCTGTGGGAACAGTCTGAGCTCCTGATCAACACTCATCAACATCTCTATCAATGAGCTAGCAGAGCTGTGGGAACAGTCTGAGCTCCTGATCAACACTCATCAACATCTCTATCAATGAGCTAGCAGAGCTGTGGGAACAGTCTGAGCTCCTGATCAACACTCATCAACATCTCTATCAATGAGCTAGCAGAGCTGTGGGAACAGTCTGAGCTCCTGATCAACACTCATCAACATCTCTATCAATGAGCTAGCAGAGCTGTGGGAACAGTCTGAGCTCCTGATCAACACTCATCAACATCTCTATCAATGAGCTAGCAGAGCTGTGGGAACAGTCTGAGCTCCTGATCAACACTCATCAACATCTCTATCAATGAGCTAGCAGAGCTGTGGGAACAGTCTGAGCTCCTGATCAACACTCATCAACATCTCTATCAATGAGCTAGCAGAGCTGTGGGAACAGTCTGAGCTCCTGATCAACACTCATCAACATCTCTATCAATGAGCTAGCAGAGCTGTGGGAACAGTCTGAGCTCCTGATCAACACTCATCAACATCTCTATCAATGAGCTAATAGAGCTCACTCATCAACATCTCTATCAATGAGCTAACAGAGCTGTGGGAACAGTCTGAGCTCCTGGCCAACACTCATCAACATCTCTATCAATGAGCTAACAGAGCTGTGGGAACAATCTAAGCTCCTGGCCAGCACTCATCAACATCTCTATCAATGAGGTAACAGAGCTGTGGGAACAGTCTGAGCTCCTGGCCAACACTGATCAACATCTCTATCAGTGAGCTAACAGAGCTGTGGGAACAGTCTGAGCTCCTGATCAACACTCATCAACATCTCTATCAATGAGCTAACAGTTGTTGGTACAGTCTGAGCTCCTGGCCAACACTCATCAACATCTCTATCAATGAGCTAACAGAGCTGTGGGAACAGTCTGAGCTCCTGGCCAACACTCATCAACATCTCTATCAATGAGCTAACAGAGCTGTGGGAACAGTCTGAGCTCCTGGCCAACACTCATCAACATCTCTATCAATGAGCTAACAGAGCTGTGGGAACAGTCTGAGCTCCTGGCCAACACTCATCAACATCTCTATCAATGAGCTAACAGAGCTGTGGGAACAGTCTGAGCTCCTGGCCAACACTCATCAACATCTCTATCAATGAGCTAACAGAGCTGTGGGAACAGTCTGAGCTCCTGGCCAACACTCATCAACATCTCTATCAATGAGCTAACAGAGCTGTGGGAACAGTCTGAGCTCCTGGCCAACACTCATCAACATCTCTATCAATGAGCTAACAGAGGTGTGGGAACAGTCTGAGCTCCTGGCCAACACTCATCAACATCTCTATCAATGAGCTAACAGAGGTGTGGGAACAGTCTGAGCTCCTGGCCAACACTCATCAACATCTCTATCAATGAGCTAACAGAGCTGTGGGAACAGTGTGAGCTCCTGGCCAACACTGATCAACATCTCTATCAATGAGCTAACAGAGCTGTGGGAACAGTCTGAGCTCCTGGCCAACACTCATCAAAATCTCTATAAATGAGCTAACAGAGCTGTGGGAACAGTCTGAGCTCCTGGTCCAACACTGATCAACATCTCTATCAATGAGCTAACAGAGGTTTGGGAACAGTCTGAGCTCCTGGCCAGCACTCATCATCATCTCTATCAATGAGCTAACAGAGGTGTGGGAACAGTCTGAGCTTCTGGCCAACACTCATCAACATCTCTATCAATGAGCTAACAGAGGTGTGGGAACAGTCTGAGCTTCTGGCCAACACTCATCAACATCTCTATCAATGAGCTAACAGAGCTGTGGGAACAGTCTGAGCTCCTGGCCAACACTGTTCAACATCTCTATCAATGAGCTAATAGAGCTGTGGGCAGCTCTCTAAAGCTGGACCAGACAGTGCAGGGCAGGACGCAAGAGAGAGGAGAGGAGAGCTGGGTGGAGGACAGAGGGAGTGAGAGAGGAGAGAGGAGAGAGACAGGACTGGTCCAGTTCCAGCATGCCAGGGCAGGACTCACCGGTGATGTTGTCGAAGCAGGTCTTGTGGAACTTGCCCATGTAGAACTCCAGGCCGATGATGGCGAACATGAGGATGGCGAAGAAGAGCAGCAGGCCGATCTGCAGCAGGGGGATCATGGCTTTCATTATCGACTTCAGCACCACCTGAAGACCTGGGGAGCAGAGGCCCAGGGGCAGAGGAGAGACAGAGAGGGGAGAGAGAGGGACATAGGGGAGAGACACAGAGAGGGACATAGACGGAGAGAGGGGCATAGGGGAGAGAGACAGAAGGGGACAAAGACAGGGAAAGAGAGGGACAGAGGNCAAAGACGGGGAAAGAGAGGGACAGAGGAAGAGAGACAGAAAGGGGAATGAAGGGACAGAGGAGGAGAGACAGAGAGGGGAGTGAGGGGACAGAGACAGAGAGGGCAGTTAGCGGACAGAGGGGGACAGCGACAGGGAGAGAAAAGGAACAGGGGAGAGACAGAGGGGGAGAGAAGGAACAGGGAGAGAGAGATACAGAGGGGGAGAGGGACAGAGAGAGAGAGACATAGAAAGGGATGGAGAGAGTGGGAGAGAGGAGATGAGGAGAAGTGTTAGGAAGAAGGAGAAAGACACTGACGCACGAACACTTATAGTGTATATAGCTGCACTCCTATGTTTGAGGGGTCTATGACAGGCTCATTTTTATTTTTATTTTTATTTACTGTTCCAACCTCCCTTCAATTGAACCTCGACAAGGGTTGAAACAAACAGGTCTACAAGAAGATGCCGTTGGGTCATAAGAAATGTCATTTACACCGTAAGGACATTTTCTCGGATATTGTCCCCCCGACCAACCCTTTCCCCCCTCTTCCACCCCTGCTTATTCCCCTCACGTACTGGGGATCCCTGACACCAGTTTCAGGGGTCTCAGGACTCTCACAGCTCGCAGGGTCCTCAGGTCAAATTCTGCACCAGCTGTTGCCAGGATACTGTGGAGAGAGAGAAGATGGGTGTAAATGTATGATGTTAGTGCCCTACCTGTGCCCTTCACACAGTCCTGCAGTGTGCTGTATTCACACAGTCCTGCAGTGTGCTGTATTCACACTGTCCTGCAGTGAGCTGTATTCACACTGTCCTGTAGTGAGCTGTATTCACACAGTCCTGCAGTGAGCTGTATTCACACAGTCCTGCAGTGAGCTGTATTCTCACTGTCCTGCAGTGAGCTGTATTCATACTGTCCTGCAGTGTGCTGTATTCACACTGTCCTGCAGTGAGCTGTATTCACACTGTCCTGCAGTGAGCTGTATTCTCACTGTCCTGCAGTGAGCTGTATTCACACTGTCCTGCAGTGAGCTGTATTCACACTGTCCTGCAGTGTGCTGTATTCACACAGTCCTGCAGTGAGCTGTATTCACACTGTCCTGCAGTGAGCTGTATTCACACTGTCCTGCAGTGTGCTTTATTCACACAGTCCTGCAGTGTGCTGTATTCTCACTGTCCTGCAGTGAGCTGTATTCACACTGTCCTGTAGTGAGCTGTATTCACACTGTCCTGCAGTGAGCTGTATTCACACTGTCCTGCAGTGTGCTGTATTCACACAGTCCTGCAGTGAGCTGTATTCACACAGTCCTGTAGTGAGCTGTATTCACGCTGTCCTGCAGTGTGCTGTATTCACACAGTCCTGCAGTGAGCTGTATTCTCACTGTCCTGCAGTGAGCTGTATTCACACTGTCCTGCAGTGAGCTGTATTCACAGTCCTGCAGTGAGCTGTATTCACACTGTCCTGCAGTGTGCTGTATTCACACAGTCCTGCAGTGTGCTGTATTCACACAGTCCTGCAGTGAGCTGTATTCACACTGTCCTGCAGTGAGCTGTATTCACACTGTCCTGCAGTGTGCTGTATTCACACAGTCCTGCAGTGAGCTGTATTCACACAGTCCTGCAGTGAGCTGTATTCACACTGTCCTGCAGTGAGCTGTATTCACACTGTCCTGCAGTGTGCTGTATTCACACAGTCCTGCAGTGAGCTGTATTCACACAGTCCTGCAGTGAGCTGTATTCACACTGTCCTGCAGTGAGCTGTATTCACACTGTCCTGCAGTGTGCTGTATTCACACAGTCCTGCAGTGAGCTGTATTCACACAGTCCTGCAGTGAGCTGTATTCACACTGTCCTGCAGTGAGCTGTATTCACACTGTCCTGCAGTGTGCTGTATTCACACAGTCCTGCAGTGAGCTGTATTCACACAGTCCTGTAGTGAGCTGTATTCACACTGTCCTGCAGTGAGCTGTATTCACACAGTCCTGCAGTGAGCTGTATTCACACTGTCCTGCAGTGAGCTGTATTCACACTGTCCTGCAGTGTGCTGTATTCACACAGTCCTGCAGTGTGCTGTATTCACACAGTCCTGTAGTGAGCTGTGTTCACACTGTCCTGTAGTGAGCTGTATTCACACAGTCCTGCAGTGAGCTGTATTCTCACTTTTCTGCAGTGAGCTGTATTCACACAGTCCTGCAGTGAGCTGTATTCACACTGTCCTGCAGTGTGCTGTATTCACACAGTCCTGCAGTGAGCTGTATTCACACTGTCCTGTAGTGAGCTGGATTCTCACTGTCCTGCAGTGTGCTGTATTCACAGTGTCCTGTAGTGTGCTCTATTCACAGTCTGTTCACTCCAGCAGTGTGTCAGTCTGTTGGCCCACTGGCCACTCTGTGCTCGACCTGCAAGATTGTTAATTTTGGTAAAAGCTCATTTGTTAGCAGCTGTGATCTACAGCCTAGCCACTCACTCAATCAATAACTC
>JAAWVO010068314.1:350906-362285 GCA_016984175.1 Atractosteus spatula
GCTGAACCTGGGAGGGGGTCACAACCGAAAACTTGAGTCAGCTAAAAGCAGAGACACAACAGGACGGAATTCACCCTCCCTCCATCAAGACCTGATATCCTCACAGCTCATCAATCCCTTGCAAATGACAGATGTACCCTGGGCATCAACTGAGCAATCTCCTACACAGAGCAGCACAACACAATCTTCTACACAGCTCATGCAACAGAACACAATTTGCTACACAAGACACCCCACTACACAATACAGCACCACACCAGACACCCCACTGCACACTACAGAACCACACCAGACACCCCACTGCACACTACAGAACCACACCAGACACCCCACTCCACACCAGACACCCCACTGCACACTACAGAACCACACCAGACACCCCACTCCACACCAGACACCCCACTGCACACTACAGAACCACACCAGACACCCCACTCCACACTAGACACCCCACTGCACACTACAGAACCACACCAGACACCCCACTGCACACTACAGAACCACACCAGACACCCCACTCCACACCAGACACCCCACCCCACTACTCTACTACTACACTGCTTCTGTACCACAACTGCCCCTCCCTCCCCCCCCCTTCGAGAGAACGTGTTCCCCATCCTTCATATTGGCTCTTTTTGAGGTCACGGTGGAGACTTAGGGGCTTTTCATGGAGAATTTTGTAGAGTCTCCTCCACTGCACCGACACGGAGTGGCCACAAGAGGGGGTGCTGCACTGACCGGAGTCCCCGCAGACAGAGAGCTGGTACAGACTGTGCTTTTGATCTTGGCCTCAGTACAGGGTCATACAGACACTGGGAACAGGCAGGTATGTCCTCAATTTCCAGACAGACACACCGGCGTCCTACGAGGAGCACCTTTCGGGGTTATGGTGTTACAGCAACTTTGCGTAACAGCCGAATTGTTTAACATGTCGCTGGTTAGATCGGCATGCACATCCTTTTCCCTGCTGGAAGTCGGATATGTCTTGCTGATGCACCCCGATACTGGTGGAGCAGCGGTCTGTGGCTGCTAAGTGTGACCTTATTCACACAAAAGGGGAACCAGAACCTCTTGGTGGTTCTGTCGCCGCAGTGCTATAAAACAGCCAGATCAGATTAATATTCTTTCCCATAACAGACAGCTGCGCTCCTAAAGTCAGACGACAGCACACAGCTCCCTGCTCCTCAAACCCACTTGGCCGAGGGCCGAATCTGGGCCGGGCCAGGCCGCACACTGCGCGGTCGGTCTGCCCAGGCCTCTCCGGCCAGCCCTGCTCCTCCTGTCCACTGTCCGACCCAACTGCCGGGTTCTCCGGTACCATGGACAGGAACTCCAGCAGGGATGGGACAGAGCCAAGACGCTGGGAGGAGACGCGGACGGAAAGGCCCAGGCCCTGCGAGGAACTGAACTGTAGTTCCTCACAGGCCAAAGAGCCAAGTCTGGCCCAGAGAGAGAGTCCAGAGCAGAGAGGAGAGAGAGAGGAGTGATAGAGGAGTGAGAGAGGAGTGAGAGAGAGGAGTGAGAGATAGGAGTGAGAGAGGAGTGAGAGATAGGAGTGAGAGGAGTGAGAGAGGAGTGAGAGATAGTAGTGAGAGAGGAGAGAGAGGAGTGAGAGGAGTGAGAGAGAAGAGAGAGAGGAGAGAGAGAGAGGAGAGAGGAGTGAGAGAGGAGAGAGAGAGGAGAGAGAGAGGAGAGAGTAAGGAGAGAGGAGAGAGAGGAGTGAGAGAGGAGTGAGAGAGGAGAGAGAGTTGGGAGAGAGGTGTGAGAGAGAGGAGTGAGAGAGGAGAGAGAGGAGTGAGAGAGGTGGGAGAGAGAGGAGTGAGAGAGAGGAGTGAGAGAGAGAGGAGTGACAGGGAGAGGAGTGAGAGGTGGGAGAGAGGAGTGGGAGAGAGAGGAGTGAGAGGAGTGAGAGGAGGAGAGGGGTGAGAAACGGGAGAAGAGGGAGAGGAGGAGAGCAGCAGCAGTGGAACGCAGGTAGTCTAACAGGAGTCACCCAGGGGAGGGAAGTGATAGCTTGTGTGCGCCGGGTTAAACACAGGGATTCACACTCTCTGAAGGAACATCAGTGGAGAGATGAGGTGTTTGTGCAGCCGTCAGCCCAGGAATTCTGCAGGGACTCACTGCCAATCTCCTTCCTGCCAGGCAGAGGAGCAGCACCAGCTGCCAGCCTGCAGCTCTCTCCCCACCCAGCTGCGCGCCGGACCGAACCGGATCCGCCCTGGAGCCACGGCTCAGACACACATCTCAGCGTTTGTACTGGTGATGCATGGGACTTGTGCCTCTTGTCTGTGTCTTATTGGACCACCTAGCTTGTTTGGTAATTGGTAGTTTATTGATCAGAGGATGGGTGGCACAGAGGCGCAGTGCTTAGCATTGCTGCCTGGCAACACTGAGGCCGTGGGTTGAAAACCTGAGATGTTATCTGTGTGGAGTCTGTATGTTCTCCCTGTGTTTATGTGGGTGTCCTCCTGGTGCTTTGGTTTCCTCCAGGCCCTGGTGTGAGTGTGTCTGTTTGTGCCCTGCGATCCAGGGTGTACCCTGCCTGGTGCCCGTTGCTTGCTGGGATAGGCGCCAGCTCCCTGATGGCCCTGAATTGGATGAAGTGGCTGAATGGATGGATGATACAAGAATCTCATCCAGCTGTCTCGATAATGAAGCCAGGGCATAGCTGGGCAGCTTGTTCCACACTCCCACCACCCTGTATGTAAAGTAATGCCTCCTATTCTCAATTAAAAAAACTATGTCTTAGAAGTTTTCGCTGTAGTCCTCTCATGTTTTACTGAACATTCTGATGGGGTCTTCTAGGTTAAATGTATCAGCAAGAACCTGGAAAACTTAAATCACGTCCTCCCACAGTTTTCTCTCTTCAAGACTGAAAAGGTTCAGTTGGTTCAGCCTGCCAGTATAGGACATTCCCTTAAATCCAGGAATATATCTGGTGGCCCTTCTCTTGATTGATTCCATAGCATCAATAACTTTTTAGAATGACATCTACTGCACTGTGCAGTTTAAACACAAATCCTTTGATTTCAATTCTGCATTTTAACTCTACGTCTTCATGTGCTGATTATCCTTTTTTGATTCTCCATATTGTCCAGCAGGTGTAAATAAGTGTCTACAATCAGTTTTTCATTTTGCGTCTACAGTCTACATGTTTTTACTGCCTGCATGTAACACTCAGCAGTTATCCAGACTCAGTGTTGTCTGCCAGGTGGTTTTACAGACATTTTGTCCAAACACTTCTGAAATTAATGTGCCACTTCTGCAGTGTTTTTTAATCCTCCTATTTCAGTATCATCTGTAAACACGACTAGTTTAGAAAGTGAACCAGAATCTAGATCAATAATTTAAATGAGGAAGAGCAGTGGTCCCAGTACAGACCCCTGTGGTACTCCACTAATTACATCACTGACATAATAAGGAAAAGCAGTGGTCCCAGTGCAGATCCCTGTGGTATTCCATGGATTACATCATTGTTATAATTAGGAAAAGCAGTGATCCCTGGACTGAACCCTGTGATACTTTACTGATTACATCATTTTCAGTCCAAACACACTGATGACCCTGAATAAGTGGACACCCTGAATTTGCTCATAGTTCACAGCTGTTATTATTACAGAATTCCATTTAAAAGATATTATTTAGGATAAATAAAAAGGATCAAAGCTGATAAATGTAGACACAGAAAAGAAAAGTGGTTAGTGTGTGTGCTTGTGTGCATGAGTTTGCATGTGCTTCTGGGTGCAAGTGAATTTGCATGTGCTTATGCGTGCATAAATATGTGTGTGCATGTGTTTGAATTTGCTTGTGCTTGTGAGCATGTGTATGTAGTTTGTGTGCGATCTTGTGTTTGCTAGTGTGTCTGTGAGATTGTGTGAGTTAGTGTATGCGTGTGCTTGAGTGTGAGAAAGTGTGTGCGTGTGCTTGTGTGTGAGATAGTGTGTGCATGAGCTTGTGTGTGTTAGTGTCTGTGAGGTTGTATGAGCTAGTGTGTGTTAGTGTGTCTGTGAGATTGTGTGTGTTAGTGCGTGCATGTGCTTGTGTGAATTGCCGTGTGCATGTGCTTGTGTGTGTTTGTGTCTGTGAGATTGTGTGTGTTAGTGTGTGCGTGTTAGTCTGTCTGTGAGATTGCGTGAGTTAGAGTGTGCATGAGCTTGTGTGTGAGTTAGTGTGTGCATGTGCTTCTGCTTGTGTGAGTGTGTGCGTGTGCTTGTGTGAGTTAGTGTGTGGGTGAGCTTGTGTGCCTTAGTGTGTCTGTGAGATTGCGTGATTTACCGTGTGCGTGTGCTTGTGCGAGCTAGGTTGTGTGATTGTGTGAGTTACCGTGTGCGTGTGCTTCTGTGTTTCTCTGTGAGATTTGTGTGCGTTAGTGTGCGCATGTGCTTGAGCGAGTTAGTTTGTGAGATTGTGTGAGTTACCATGTGTGTGTGCTTGTGTGTGCTAGTGCGTCTGTAATATTGTGTGCGTTAGTGTGTGCATGTGCTTTTGTGTGTTAGTGTTTCTATAAGAATGTGTGCATTAGTGTGTTTCTGTACTTCTGATGAGTTAGTGTGTACATGTGCTTGAGAGTGTGTGTGTTAGTGTGTCTGTGAGATTGTTTGAGTTAGTGTGTACATCTGCTTGAACGTGTGTGTTAGTGTGTCTGTGAGATTGTTTGAGTTAGTGTGTACATGTGCTTGTGTGTGTGTGTTAGTGTGTCTGTGAGATTGTTTGAGTTAGTGTGTACATGTGCTTGAGCGTGTGTGTTAGTGTGTCTGTGAGATTGTTTGAGTTAGTGTGTACATGTGCTTGAGCGTGTGTGTGTTAGTGTGTCTGTGAGATTGTTTGAGTTAGTGTGTACATGTGCTTGAGCGTGTGTGTTAGTGTGTCTGTGAGATTGTTTGAGTTAGTGTGTACATGTGCTTGAGCGTGTGTGTGTTAGTGTGTCTGTGAGATTGTTTGAGTTAGTGTGTACATGTGCTTGAGCGTGTGTGTGTTAGTGTGTCTGTGAGATTGTTTGAGTTAGTGTGTACATGTGCTTGAGCGTGTGTGTGTTAGTGTGTCTGTGAGATTGTTTGAGTTAGTGTGTACATGTGCTTGAGCGTGTGTGTGTTAGTGTGTCTGTGAGATTGTTTGAGTTAGTGTGTACATGTGCTTGAGCGTGTGTGTGTTAGTGTGTCTGTGAGATTGTTTGAGTTAGTGTGTACATGTGCTTGAGCGTGTGTGTGTTAGTGTGTCTGTGAGATTGTTTGAGTTAGTGTGTACATGTGCTTGAGCGTGTGTGTGTTAGTGTGTCTGTGAGATTGTTTGAGTTAGTGTGTACATGTGCTTGAGCGTGTGTGTGTTAGTGTGTCTGTGAGATTGTTTGAGTTAGTGTGTACATGTGCTTGAGTGTGTGTGTTAGTGTCTCTGTGAGATTGTTTGAGTTAGTGTGTACATGTGCTTGAGCGTGTGTGTGTTAGTGTGTCTGTGAGATTGTTTGAGTTAGTGTGTACATGTGCTTGAGCGTGTGTGTGTTAGTGTGTCTGTGAGATTGTTTGAGTTAGTGTGTACATGTGCTTGAGCGTGTGTGTGTTAGTGTGTCTGTGAGATTGTTTGAGTTAGTGTGTACATGTGCTTGAGCGTGTGTGTGTTAGTGTGTCTGTGAGATTGTTTGAGTTAGTGTGTACATGTGCTTGAGCGTGTGTGTTTTAGTGTGTCTGTGAGATTGTTTGAGTTAGTGTGTACATGTGCTTGAGCGTGTGTGTTTTAGTGTGTCTGTGAGATTGTTTGAGTTAGTGTGTACATGTGCTTGAGCGTGTGTGTTTTAGTGTGTCTGTGAGATTGTTTGAGTTAGTGTGTACATGTGCTTGAGCGTGTGTGTTTTAGTGTGTCTGTGAGATTGTTTGAGTTAGTGTGTACATGTGCTTGAGCGTGTGTGTTAGTGTGTCTGTGAGATTGTTTGAGTTAGTGTGTGCATGTGCTTGAACGTGTGTGTGTTAGTGTGTCTGTGAGATTGTTTGAGTTAGTGTGTGCATGTGCTTGAGTGTGTGTGTGTTAGTGTGTCTGTGAGATTGTTTGAGTTAGTGTGTACATGTGCTTGAGCGTGTGTGTGTTAGTGTGTCTGTGAGATTGTTTGAGTTAGTGTGTACATGTGCTTGAGCGTGTGTGTTAGTGTGTCTGTGAGATTGTTTGAGTTAGTGTGTGCATGTGCTTGAGCGTGTGTGTTAGTGTGTCTGTGAGATTGTTTGAGTTAGTGTGTGCATGTGCTTGAGCGTGTGTGTTAGTGTGTCTGTGAGATTGAGTTAGTGTGTGCATGTGCTTGAGCGTGTGTGTTAGTGTGTCTGTGAGATTGTTTGAGTTAGTGTGTGCATGTGCTTGAGCGTGTGTGTTAGTGTGTCTGTGAGATTGAGTTAGTGTGTGCATGTGCTTGAGCGTGTGTGTTAGTGTGTCTGTGAGATTGTTTGAGTTAGTGTGTGCATGTGCTTGAGCGTGTGTGTTAGTGTGTCTGTGAGATTGTTTGAGTTAGTGTGTACATGTGCTTGAGCGTGTGTGTTAGTGTGTCTGTGAGATTGTTTGAGTTAGTGTGTACATGTGCTTGAGCGTGTGTGTGTTAGTGTGTCTGTGAGATTGTTTGAGTTAGTGTGTACATGTGCTTGAGCGTGTGTGTTAGTGTGTCTGTGAGATTGTTTGAGTTAGTGTGTACATGTGCTTGAGCGTGTGTGTGTTAGTGTGTCTGTGAGATTGTTTGAGTTAGTGTGTACATGTGCTTGAGCGTGTGTGTTAGTGTGTCTGTGAGATTGTTTGAGTTAGTGTGTACATGTGCTTGAGCGTGTGTGTGTTAGTGTGTCTGTGAGATTGTTTGAGTTAGTGTGTACATGTGCTTGAGTGTGTGTGTTAGTGTCTCTGTGAGATTGTTTGAGTTAGTGTGTACATGTGCTTGAGCGTGTGTGTGTTAGTGTGTCTGTGAGATTGTTTGAGTTAGTGTGTACATGTGCTTGAGCGTGTGTGTGTTAGTGTGTCTGTGAGATTGTTTGAGTTAGTGTGTGCATGTGCTTGAGCGTGTGTGTTAGTGTGTCTGTGAGATTGTTTGAGCTAGTGTGTGCATGTGCTTGAGCGTGTGTGTTAGTGTGTCTGTGAGATTGAGTTAGTGTGTACATGTGCTTGCGTGTGTGTGTTAGTGTGTCTGTGAGATTGTTTGAGTTAGTGTGTGCATGTGCTTGAGCGTGTGTGTTAGTGTGTCTGTGAGATTGTTTGAGTTAGTGTGTACATGTGCTTGAGCGTGTGTGTTAGTGTGTCTGGGAGATTGAGGAACGTGATGGAAACCCCTGCAGGAGCTACAGCCTCAGTCATGTCACCTATGCATTGAATTGGATTTATTATTACAGTTTAGGATAATTATTTTTAATACTATCGTTTCAGCTCAGCTTTGCTTTCTGTCTGAGATGTTCTGGATGGTACAGTGTAACATGATAACAAAAGTTTACTGTATCATCATTATTATTACAATATTTGTAGTCAGTGTGTGAACATGCCTAAGCATAAAAGTGTATTATATTTGGAGGATATTATTATTATTATTATTATTATTATTATTATTATTAACAACGTAGTTTCTCTGACTGCATCACACCACCTCTCTGGGTCTCTTCCCATTCCCATTCACCGCATCTCCATAGCAACCGGTCATTTCTCATTCACACAGTTTCCACGGTTACTGGCCTCTTCTCATTCATAACTGTTTCCACGGCAACAGGGCCCTTGCTCATTGATAGAATCTTGGGGAGGCATCAGTATTCTGAGCCCGTTCAGCATTGCCGCGGCAACGGGACCAGGGGAGGGGCCCATGCTATTGATTTCTATTTTTTCTTTTTTGAAAGGCTTGGAGTCCCTGCTCTGCTGCTACAGAAGACACATTCACAAAAACACCGAGACACTAAAACTCACAATGCTCCCTGCTTCTAAATATATGCTTTATGACACAATAACAAAACCTGACATTTTCAAACACACATGCACACACTTACAGAGCTGCGTGTTCTGCAGTGTGTCCCAGACGTGAATGCCTCAGTATCAGTGTGAGTGTGTGTGTGTGCGTGCATGCGCGTGAGTGTGTGTGTGTGGTTGGCAATGTGGCAGTGCCATGTGTTCACTCAGTGTGGGCGCCTGTCCACTCAGAGCCACCCTGCTGCGCGCCAGGCTCACTGCTCCGCGCGCCAATGACTCATTCCGCCAGGAGGAGCCCAGCCCTCTCCCAATGACATAGAGAGACACACTTGCCAAAGTGGGTCATCAGAACTTTGCTGCTGTTCTGATGGGCCACACTGCAGCTCTCAGACTCTTGCCTTCATGCTGCCTCTTTCTCTAGCCCTTTCTACCAGCCACTAACCCACACTGCTTTCCCATGTCATTCCCTGAGCCCTGATCTCCTGTCAACTCTACCTTCCTGGTCATTCCCTGTGCCCAAATCTCCAGACCACACTGCCTCCCTGGGTCATTCCCTGAGCCCTAATCTCTTGTGCACAATACCTTCCTGGTCATTCCCTGAGCCCTAATCTCCAGACCACACTGCCTCCATGGGTCATTCCCTGATCCCTAATCTCCAGACCACACCGCATCCCTGGGTCATTCCCTGAGCCCTAATCTCCAGACCACACCACATCCCTGGGTCATTCCCTCAAACCTAATCTCTTGTGCACACTACCTTCCTGGTCATTCCCTGAGCCCTAATCTCCAGACCATACTGGCTCCCTGGGTCATTCCCTGAGACCTAATCTCCAGACCACACTGCCTCCCTGGGTCATTCCCTGAGACCTAATCTCCAGACCACACTGCCTCCCTGGGTCATTCCCTGAGCCCTAATCTCCAGACCACACTGCCTCCCTGGGTCATTCCCTGAGCCCTAATCTCCAGACCACACTGCCTCCCTGGGTCATTCCCTGAGCCCTAATCTCCAGACCACACTGCCTCCCTGGGTCATTCCCTGAGCCCTAATCTCCAGACCACACTGCCTCCCTGGGTCATTCCCTGAGCCCTAATCTCCAGACCACACTGCCTCCCTGGGTCATTCCCTGAGCCCTAATCTCCAGACCACACTGCCTCCCTGGGTCATTCCCTGAGCCCTAATCTCCAGACCACACTGCCTCCCTGGGTCATTCCCTGAGCCCTAATCTCCAGACCACACTGCCTCCCTGGGTCATTCCCTGAGCCCTAATCTCCAGACCACACTGCCTCCCTGGGTCATTCCCTGAGCCCTAATCTCCAGACCACACTGCCTCCCTGGGTCATTCCCTGAGCCCTAATCTCCAGACCACACTGCCTCCCTGGGTCATTCCCTGAGCCCTAATCTCCAGACCACACTGCCTCCCTGGGTCATTCCCTGAGCCCTAATCTCCAGACCACACTGCCTCCCTGGGTCATTCCCTGAGCCCTAATCTCCAGACCACACTGCCTCCCTGGGTCATTCCCTGAGCCCTAATCTCCAGACCACACTGCCTCCCTGGGTCATTCCCTGAGCCCTAATCTCCAGACCACACTGCCTCCCTGGGTCATTCCCTGAGCCCTAATCTCCAGACCACACTGCCTCCCTGGGTCATTCCCTGAGCCCTAATCTCCAGACCACACTGCCTCCCTGGGTCATTCCCTGAGCCCTAATCTCCATACCACACTGCCTCCCTGGGTCATTCCCTGAGCCCTAATCTCCATACCACACTGCCTCCCTGGGTCATTCCCTGTGCCCTTATCTCCTGTCCACATTGCCTCCCACTCCCTGGGTCTCAGCTCTAATCTCCAGCACCACTGTGCACCACATCCTACTTTTTTAATTTAATTCCTCTGTGCATTGGTTTGTATTCCATGTGATCCACACACTCTAACTTGTGCTGTATGGTGGTCAGCACCATGGACAGCTCTGCACTTTCACTGGCACACAGCTTATTTTCTATTTTGTCAGTACACTATCCGTATTATAGCTATTCTATAGCTAGGAGTCAGAAACAGAATATTTCCACACTCTAATATTCCGTACTTGGAGTATCCAGCTCAAAAGCACCAATGCAGTAAGTCTTATAAGGCATCCTGAATAATCTTTTTCTAAATACTTGTAAAACCTGTAAGTTATTGATCAATTTAACAAGACAATTAAGAAAATATGCATATAATTCAATTAAGGAATCACTGGTCCTTCAGATACTTAAATGTCTGTTCAAAATTAACTATATTATGCAAAAATAAGTCTTTAGAAACTAGTGGCTACCTGCTTGATTAGGCCATATAGATATATCTGACAGTCAGAACCATGGACAGCTCCAGACCCGACTGTATCTGACTTTCAGAACCATGGACAGCACCAGACCCGTCTGTATTGTACAGCACACACTGGACTGTATCTGACTTTCAGAACCATGGACAGCTCCAGACCCGTCTGTATTGTACAGCACACACTGGACTGTATCTGACTTTCAGAACCATGGACAGCTCCAGGCCTGTCTGTATTGTACAGCACCAAAGGACTGTATCTGACTTTCAGAACCATGGACAGCTCCAGACCCGTCTGTATTGTACAGCACACACTGGACTGTATCTGACTTTCAGAACCATGGACAGCTCCAGACCCGTCTGTATTGTACAGCGCACACTGGACTGTATCTGACTGTATCTTTCATTTCCTCTCTTTTTCCTCCTGATCAGCCTTGAAACTTTGTTGAATGGGATTAATACATTTTTTAAAAATATATTATTTTTATTAAAAATAAAAAAATGATCTTTTGATGCACTAATTTAATGCTTCAGCAGGTGGTGTAAATGTAGTTTGATACTTAGCAAAAATTAATAAAGTAACAATAAAAAGTTCCTTAATATTTATTATGACAAAGACTACTGCAAAAATCATTTTTTTTCTGTTGCCAAGTTCCCTATACTATGGAATACCGGAATACTACAACACTACAGAACTTCAAGAAAATTGGAATAGAAGTCCTGCCTTTCCCAGGGGAGCTTGTGTCTCTCCCATCAACCCACACAGACCTGTCCGGTTCAGGAAGGGAGGAATCAGCACACACTCCGCATGCAATAGCAAACTCACAGCTCAAGACAAGCGCCCCCTGGTGCTTCATGTTAGAAATACCAGCCACCCTGGTGCATTGTTAATAATATACAGTATACATATGTTGGATGGTGCCTGCACAAGGAAAAACTGATAGATGCAAATTCACTGGAACTGTCTGATTCGAAATGGAGAAAGAAAGCTCCCCATTGGCTGGAGACAGAGTGGAGAGGGAGAGGGCTGGCTGAAGAGCTACAGATACTGGGCCCGTCGTGAAGCAGTGCTGGCAGGCTCCCTCAGTAGTGAACACGTGTCACCGCTGCCCTACCGCCCCCTGATCTGCAGCGTTAGTACAGCCTGTTACACAGCGTATGGGG
>JAAWVO010068314.1:372077-399438 GCA_016984175.1 Atractosteus spatula
CGGGCCGAAACCCGAGCTCCTCGCCCCTGCAGCAGTCCTGCGCGCTCCGGCCCGGCGCTCCGGAAGAGGTCCGGCCGCCGGGCCGCTCGGAGTCTCCGCTGCTCTCCCCGCGCGGCTATAAATAGCGAGGCAAGTCCTCGGAGCAGGGAAGGGAACGTGCTTTTCTCTCGCCCTCTCGCTTGCCTTTTTAAAGCAGCGTCTTTTCCCAGACTCCAGCACTTTCCCTGCGCTGTATCTCACAAGATCCCAGCTTTCCGGCTGAGGTCTGCAGTGACCCAATTTAATCCAGCCACGCGCCGGATCCTGCCTGGGGGCAGGTGGGTTAGGAAGACCCTCTACAGCCGCCCTGATGCCTGGTACAGCACGGCACGGGCCAGCGGGGCTCAGCTGTGAGCACCCCGAGGCCACAGGAGCCCCGCCCTGCTCCTGCGTCACTCCGTCAGGAGCGCCAAGCTCTCCTGTCCGCCCCCTGCGTCCTGCCAGTGTCTGAACCCCAGGACTCAGGGCACGGCTGCACCAGACACCCCCCGACCCCACTCACCCAGGCTGGACTGGAGGCAGGAGCAGAGCATGCTGGAAGAGGGGAGCGGGACAGACGCCCAACAGGGAGGCGGACAGGCTGGGTCTCTCCAGCTCCCCTTACTGTGAGGGGGCCGCCAGTCCGTGAAAGTGGGTACCCCTACTGGACAGCCCCCTGAGTGTCACCCAGAGCCCAGCTGGGGAGATCAAGACCTGTCGTCTGGTACTTTGTACACACTATTCCACAAGGCACACACGACCTTCATCTGCATCAATTCAGAACCACAGCAAATGAGCAGGCGTGAAATCTCCACAGCACAGGAGGTTTTGGATTCAATACAAGAGCACTGCTAAGCTGGAGCGGATCAGAGTGCATCACGCCCTTCAGCGTCACACCATGTCAGCAGAGGCCTGGCACAAGACTCACAACAGACAACACGGGAGACTCCCTGAACCCCAGAATTCAACCAGGGATTCCCATTAACTGCTGTAAAGGGAGGGGCCTGGGCAGCAGACACCCCCTCAGATCCACGGTTCACCCCCAACACAAGAGACCGGGGCTTCACAATCCCACACACTGGCTCTCTGACTGCCAGGCCTGGTCTTCATAGCTTCTCTACGAATAAACACCTCCTTGACACATTCACCAAGAACTTCAGAATGAGGCCAGCAGGGGGGCAGCCGACACACAGGAGAGAGACGCATTTGTTACAGACTAACAGGTAAAGAGAGAACACAGGAGAAATTGCCGCCAGGAAGGACACAGTACTCTTCAAGCAGGGCAAGACTAGAAGGAGTCAGACCAGACTCCCACTGCGTAGCAATCTGATCCACTCCAGGTTTTACTGTATTATTATTCAGATTCCAACTGTATAACAGTCTGATCCACTCCAGGTTTTACTGTATTATTATTCAGACTCCCAGTGAGCGGCAGTCTGATCCACTCCAGGTTTTACAGTATTATTATTCAGACTCCAACTGCATAACAATCTGATCCAGTCCAGGTTTTACTGTATTATTATTCAGACTCCAACTGCATAACAGTCTGATCCACTCCAGGTTTTACTCTATTATTATTCAGACTCCAACTGCATAACAGTCTGATCCACTCCAGGTTTTACTGTATTATTATTCAGACTCCAACTGTATAACAGTCTGATCCACTCCAGGTTTTACTGTATTATTATTCAGACTCCCACTGCACAGCAATCTGATCCACTCCAGGTTTTACAGTATTATTATTCAGACTCCAGCTGTATAACAGTCTGATCCACTCCAGGTTTTACTGTATTATTCAGACACCAACTGTATAACAGTCTGATCCACTCCAGGTTTTACTGTATTATTATTGACTCCAACTGTATAACAGTCTGATCCACTCCAGGTTTTACTGTATTATTCAGACACCAACTGTATAACAGTCTGATCCACTCCAGGTTTTACTGTATTATTATTCAGACTCCCAGTGAGCGGCAGTCTGATCCACTCCAGGTTTTACTGTATTATTATTCAGACTCCCACTGCACAGCCGTCTGATCCACTCCAGGTTTTACAGTATTATTATTCAGACTCCAACTGTATAACAGTCTGATCCACTCCAGGTTTTACAGTATCATTATTCAGACTCCAGCTGTATAACAGTCTGATCCACTCCAGGTTTTACTGTATTATTATTCAGACTCCAACTGTATAACAGTCTGATCCACTTCAGGTTTTACTGTATTATTATTCAGACTCCAGCTGTATAACAGTCTGATCCACTCCAGGTTTTACTGTATTATTATTCAGACTCCCAGTGAGCAGCAGTCTGATCCACTCCAGGTTTTACAGTATTATTATTCAGACTCCCACTGCACAGCAGTCTGATCCACTCCAGGTTTTACAGTATTATTATTCAGACTCCCACTGCACAGCAGTCTGATCCACTCCAGGTTTTACAGTATTATTATTCAGACTCCCACTGCGCAGCTCCAGGTTTTCCCAGCTGCAGGAATCTCGGGCCGCAGGAGAGCAGGTCTGCTGGCTGGTCTCTGGGCTCGACAGCAGCAGCAGAACCACATGTGACTCCGCGAACACGAGCATGAAAAATCAATCCATCACGCCGGCTCTCAGAGCTCAGCTCCCAAAAATAGCCACGCTCCCACGTCACCGCACAGCCGCACACCAGCACACTACCGAGGCCTGCGCCCCTGAATTATTCACGGGCAGCGAGGAGGGGAGACAGCCGGCTCACACGCGTGGCACGCCGAGCAGACAGGCAGCACGGAGCGGGGCGCGGGCCCCCCCACAGCCGGGCGAGAGAAACGGGACGGACAGGCGTCTACAGCCTCGCCCGGGGAGCCATCGGGCAGGAGGAGGTCGGCCCCAAGCCCCGGCCCCTCTGTCCCTGGGGCAGGACAGCGCCAGACACACCCACTCAGAGTCTCGGGGTTCCCTAGGGGACACCCCATGCCGAGGAGCTACGTGGCAGATGTAGCCCCGTGGGCACAGAGAGATAACAGGAGCGGGAGTTCACTGGACCAGGGGACAGGAGACACAGAACTCCTGTCGCCTGACCTGAAGGATCCATCAGCTCCTTTATTAAAGAGCAGCATTTCCAGATTCCTGTATCCTGGATCACAGCATCCACTTGGAATCGGGAATGATGCATCATTCTGAGAGGCCCTGCCACGGCCGCTGACAGTCTAACACTCTGAACCCCGGAAGGCAGCCCGGCCAATATTTCTATTCCCGGAATTCCCGGGATAAATCTGCATAGTAATCTTTCCTCATGCTCTTCAGGCAGCAGCAAGCAGTCCTCCCTCACTGGGCCCGATCACGCACACTACCCACAGAGAGTGCAGCCCCGAGAGAGGAGAGACCTGGGGGTACAGCCCTGAGACAGGAGAGGCCTGGGGGTACAGCCTGAAAGAGGAGAGACCTGGGGGTACAGCACAGCCCTGAGAGAGGAGAGACCTGGGGGTACAGCCCTGAGACAGGAGAGGCCTGGGGGTACAGCCTGAAAGAGGAGAGACCTGGGGGTACAGCACAGCCCTGAGAGAGGAGAGACCTGGGGGTACAGCCCTGAGACAGGAGAGGCCTGGGGGTACAGCCTGAAAGAGGAGAGACCTGGGGGTACAGCACAGCCCTGAGAGAGGAGAGACCTGGGGGTACAGCCCTGAGACAGGAGAGGCCTGGGGGTACAGCCTGAAAGAGGAGAGACCTGGGGGTACAGCACAGCTCTGAGAGAGGAGACACCTGGGGGTACAGCACAGCTCTGAGAGAGGAGACACCTGGGGGTACAGCCCTGAGAGAGGAGAGACCTGGGGGTACAGCCTGAGAGAGGAGACACCTGGGGGTACAGCACAGCTCTGAGAGAGGAGGCACCTGGGCGTACAGCCCTGAGAGAGGAGATGACTGGGGGTACAGCACAGCCCTGAGAGAGGAGAGACCTGGGGGTACAGCCCTGAGAGAGGAGAGACCTGGGGGTACAGCAAAGCCCTGAGAGAGGAGAGACCTGGGGGTACAGCCTGAGAGAAGAGATACCTGGGGGTACAGCACAGCCCTGAGAGAGGAGACACCTGGGGATACAGCCCTGAGAGAGGAGATACCTGGGGGAGACAGTGAAGGAGAGGAACACTCCAGGGGACACTGAAGCAGATAGAGGCAGGAACATGGAGGGTCTGGAGAGGAAGAAGAAGTGAAGGAGAGGAGGGGGAGATTCAGGGAGAGTGGGTAGGGTCTCCTTCTGAAACAAACAAGCAGATAGAAAGAGGTATACAAGCACACCCAGTCTATATCCCAGAGCTGGTGCCTGTTACTCAGACCTCTGCACACCAGCCAGGGCTCAACAGCCACTACATTATCAGCAGGCAGGATCTCACTAGAGAGGGATGATAAATAATTTAGATTCTGCAGGCTGAATCTTGATCACTGCTTTCACAGGCCAGATAACAGAGGCTGCTGGGTCAGTCAGTCCACAGGCTGGAGCATAAAGACTGCTGGGTCAGTCAGTCCACAGGCCAGATAACAGGCTTCTGGGTCAGTCAGTCCACAGGCTGGAGCATAGAGACTGCTGGGTCAGTCAGTCCACAGGCTGGAGCATAGAGGCTGCTGGGTCAGTCAGTCCACAGGCTGGAGCATAGAGACTGTTGGGTCAGTCAGTCCATAGGCTGGAACATAGAGACTGCTGGGTCAGTCAGTCCACAAGCTGCAGCACAAAGACTGCTGGGTCAGTCAGTCCACAGGCTGGAACATAGAGACTGATGGGTCAGTCAGTCCACAGGCTGGAACATAGAGACTGCTGGATCAGTCAGTCCACAGGCTAGAGCACAGAGACTGCTGGGTCAGTCAGTCCACACACTGAGCCGAGGAGCAGAAGAAGCTGCACAGCAGAGCCTAAGAGCACATCTACACAGCAAAGCACAGCCCTAATGCACTTCTGCACTGCATAGCACACTGACAGCACAGCACAGCCCTAATGCACATCTACACTGCAAAGTAGAGCCCTAGTGTACAACTACACTGCAAAGCACACTGACAGCACAATCCTGTCCTAATGTACATCTAGACTGCACAGCACATCCCTAGCGCACATCTACACTGCAAAGCACACGCCTAATGCACTTCTGCACTACAAAGCACAATGACAGCACAGCACAGCCCAAGTGCACATCTACACTGCACAACACACTGATTGCACAGTATAGCCCTACTGCACATCTACACAGCATACTGACTGCACAGCACTGCCCTGCTAAACATCTACACTGCAAACCACACCCCAAGTGCACTTCTACACTGCACAGCCCTAGTGCACTTCTACACTGCACAGCACACTGACCGCCTAGAACCGCCCTAGTGCATATCTACACTGCACAGCACACTGACTGCACAGCACAGCTCTAGTGCACATCTACACTGCACGGCACACTGATAGCACAACCCTAGTCCACATCTACACTGCACAGAAGTGCCCTAGTGTACATCTACACTGCACAGCACACTGACTGCACAGCACTGCCCTAGTCCACATCTACACTGCACAGCACACTGATAGTACAACCCTAGTCCACATCTACACTGCACAACACAACCCTAGTGCACATCTACACTGCACAGCACACTGACTGCACAGCGCAGCCCTAGTGCACATCTACACTGCACAGCACACTGATAGCATAACCCTAGTCCACATCTACACTGCACAACACAACCCTAGTCCACATCTACACTGCACAGCACACTGATAGCACATCTACACTGCACAGCACACTGACTGCACAGCACTGCCCATAGTCCACATCTATACTGATCAGCACACTGATAGCACATCTACACTGCACAGCACACTGACTGCACAGCACTGCCCATAGTCCACATCTACACTGCACAGCACACTGACTGCACAGCACTGCCCATAGTCCACATCTACACTGCACAGCACACAGATAGCACAACTACACTGCACAGCACAATGACTGCACAGCACAGCCCTAGTGCACATCTGCACTGCACAGCACAGCCCTAGTGCTGTACAGCACACAGACTGTACAAGTGACACCACACTCCCATAGATCACAGCTCTGACAAATCGTGCCCACATCTAACTACCTCAGATCCAAACAGCTACACACGATGCACATCTTCTGTAGATAAATATAAAGCAGCAATTCCTAATACATCTGAAAAGTGAACAGCCAAAAGTGAGCTCTGGGTCCTGACACAGAGTATCAGTGCATGCTAATGCAATCAATGTTAATAAAATCTCACCTCCTACACACGGACAAAGACACACTGACACCAGAAACAAAGTGGAAGAACCAAAGCCCTTTAAATGCTACATCATTGGCCAGACCAGACTCCAATTCTTCTGCAGTCTGAGCCAGTCCAATTTTCAGAAGCTGTGTGCCTCTGGTCAAAGGCCTGACACCAGGAAATGCAGAGTCCAAGCTGATGACCCTCTTCTGTGTGAAAATGTACACACAGAAAAATATAAAGTGCTTAACACTGATGACCTGCATCCAAACCAAGCTCCTCAAGGTTCATTCTGAGTGATTAATGACTGAGAGATCTATCACGGTGATGAGCATGGAGAGGGACATTTAAGGGAGCCACAGCTCTTTTGAAAAGCGTTGGTAGGATTAATAAACCCTGGACAGTGGACATTAGGTCATGCCTTGCATTCCTGTACAACTACACTGCAAAGCACACTGACAGCACAATCCTGTCCTAATGTACATCTAGACTGCACAGCACATCCCTAGCGCACATCTACACTGCAAAGCACACGCCTAATGCACTTCTGCACTACAAAGCACAATGACAGCACAGCACAGCCCAAGTGCACATCTACACTGCACAACACACTGATTGCACAGTATAGCCCTACTGCACATCTACACAGCATACTGACTGCACAGCACTGCCCTGCTAAACATCTACACTGCAAACCACACCCCAAGTGCACTTCTACACTGCACAGCCCTAGTGCACTTCTACACTGCACAGCACACTGACCGCCTAGAACCGCCCTAGTGCATATCTACACTGCACAGCACACTGACTGCACAGCNACTGCTCTGCAGTTGGAGTGCAGAAGGAGTCTCCTTTGATTTACCTGTTTAGATACCTTCCTGTAATCTTTCAGAAGACCTTTCTGTAAATTTGTGTGTCTAATTGAGCCATGGAAAGGCTAAGCTGAATTCAGAGAAATCCATTCATCCATATTCTAACTGTTTTATCCAATACACGGTCACAGGGGAGAGCCAGCAAGCTACAGCTACAAGGCAAGATACGCTCTGGACGAGACAAAGGACACACAGATACACTGACACCAGACTGAATCACAGCAGCAGGACACACTGACACACTCTCTCACACCAGACTGAATCACAGCAGCCAGGACACTGTGACACACTCTCTCACAGCAGCCAAGACACACTGACACTCTCTCACACCCGACTGAATCACAGCAGCCAGGCCACACTGACACACTCTCTCACAGCAGCCAAGACACACTGACACTCTCTCACACCCGACTGAATCACAGCAGCCAGGCCACACTGACACACTCTCTCACAGCAGCCAAGACACACTGACACTCTCTCACACCCGACTGAATCACAGCAGCCAGGCCACACTGACACACTCTCTCACAGCAGCCAAGACACACTGACACTCTCTCACACCCGACTGAATCACAGCAGCCAGGCCACACTGACACACTCTCTCACAGCAGCCAAGACACACTGACACTCTCTCACACCCGACTGAATCACAGCAGCCAGGCCACACTGACACACTCTCTCACAGCAGCCAAGACACACTGACACTCTCTCACACCCGACTGAATCACAGCAGCCAGGCCACACTGACACACTCTCTCACAGCAGCCAAGACACACTGACACTCTCTCACACCCGACTGAATCACAGCAGCCAGGCCACACTGACACACTCTCTCACAGCAGCCAAGACACACTGACACTCTCTCACACCCGACTGAATCACAGCAGCCAGGCCACACTGACACACTCTCTCACAGCAGCCAAGACACACTGACACTCTCTCACACCCGACTGAATCACAGCAGCCAGGCCACACTGACACACTCTCTCACAGCAGCCAAGACACACTGACACTCTCTCACACCCGACTGAATCACAGCAGCCAGGCCACACTGACACACTCTCTCACAGCAGCCAAGACACACTGACACTCTCTCACACCCGACTGAATCACAGCAGCCAGGCCACACTGACACACTCTCTCACAGCAGCCAAGACACACTGACACTCTCTCACACCCGACTGAATCACAGCAGCCAGGCCACACTGACACACTCTCTCACAGCAGCCAAGACACACTGACACTCTCTCACACCCGACTGAATCACAGCAGCCAGGCCACACTGACACACTCTCTCACAGCAGCCAAGACACACTGACACTCTCTCACACCCGACTGAATCACAGCAGCCAGGCCACACTGACACACTCTCTCACAGCAGCCAAGACACACTGACACTCTCTCACACCCGACTGAATCACAGCAGCCAGGCCACACTGACACACTCTCTCACAGCAGCCAAGACACACTGACACTCTCTCACACCCGACTGAATCACAGCAGCCAGGCCACACTGACACACTCTCTCACAGCAGCCAAGACACACTGACACTCTCTCACACCCGACTGAATCACAGCAGCCAGGCCACACTGACACACTCTCTCACAGCAGCCAAGACACACTGACACTCTCTCACACCCGACTGAATCACAGCAGCCAGGCCACACTGACACACTCTCTCACAGCAGCCAAGACACACTGACACTCTCTCACACCCGACTGAATCACAGCAGCCAGGCCACACTGACACACTCTCTCACAGCAGCCAAGACACACTGACACTCTCTCACACCCGACTGAATCACAGCAGCCAGGCCACACTGACACACTCTCTCACAGCAGCCAAGACACACTGACACTCTCTCACACCCGACTGAATCACAGCAGCCAGGCCACACTGACACACTCTCTCACAGCAGCCAAGACACACTGACACTCTCTCACACCCGACTGAATCACAGCAGCCAGGCCACACTGACACACTCTCTCACAGCAGCCAAGACACACTGACACTCTCTCACACCCGACTGAATCACAGCAGCCAGGCCACACTGACACACTCTCTCACAGCAGCCAAGACACACTGACACTCTCTCACACCCGACTGAATCACAGCAGCCAGGCCACACTGACACACTCTCTCACACTAGACTGAATCACAGCAGCCAGGACACACTGACACACACTCTCTCACACCAGACTGAATCACAGCAGCAGGACACACTGACAAACTCTCTCACACCAGACTGAATCACAGCAGCAGGACACACTGACACACTCTCACACCAGACTGAATCACAGCAGCCAGGACACACTGACACACTCTCTCACACTAGACTGAATCACAGCAGCCAGGACACACTGACACTCTCTCACACCAGACTGATCACAGCAGCCAGGACACACTGACACTCTCTCACACCAGACTGATCACAGCAGCCAGGACACACTGACACTCTCTCACACCAGACTGATCACAGCAGCCAGGACACACTGACACTCTCTCACACCAGACTGATCACAGCAGCCAGGACACACTGACACTCTCTCACACCAGACTGATCACAGCAGCCAGGACACACTGACACTCTCTCACACCAGACTGATCACAGCAGCCAGGACACACTGACACTCTCTCACACCAGACTGATCACAGCAGCCAGGACACACTGACACTCTCTCACACCAGACTGATCACAGCAGCCAGGACACACTGACACTCTCTCACACCAGACTGATCACAGCAGCCAGGACACACTGACACTCTCTCACACCAGACTGATCACAGCAGCCAGGACACACTGACACTCTCTCACACCAGACTGATCACAGCAGCCAGGACACACTGACACTCTCTCACACCAGACTGATCACAGCAGCCAGGACACACTGACACTCTCTCACACCAGACTGATCACAGCAGCCAGGACACACTGACACTCTCTCACACCAGACTGATCACAGCAGCCAGGACACACTGACACTCTCTCACACCAGACTGATCACAGCAGCCAGGACACACTGACACTCTCTCACACCAGACTGATCACAGCAGCCAGGACACACTGACACTCTCTCACACCAGACTGATCACAGCAGCCAGGACACACTGACACTCTCTCACACCAGACTGATCACAGCAGCCAGGACACACTGACACTCTCTCACACCAGACTGATCACAGCAGCCAGGACACACTGACACTCTCTCACACCAGACTGATCACAGCAGCCAGGACACACTGACACTCTCTCACACCAGACTGATCACAGCAGCCAGGACACACTGACACTCTCTCACACCAGACTGATCACAGCAGCCAGGACACACTGACACTCTCTCACACCAGACTGATCACAGCAGCCAGGACACACTGACACTCTCTCACACCAGACTGATCACAGCAGCCAGGACACACTGACACTCTCTCACACCAGACTGATCACAGCAGCCAGGACACACTGACACTCTCTCACACCAGACTGATCACAGCAGCCAGGACACACTGACACTCTCTCACACCAGACTGATCACAGCAGCCAGGACACACTGACACTCTCTCACACCAGACTGATCACAGCAGCCAGGACACACTGACACTCTCTCACACCAGACTGATCACAGCAGCCAGGACACACTGACACTCTCTCACACCAGACTGATCACAGCAGCCAGGACACACTGACACTCTCTCACACCAGACTGATCACAGCAGCCAGGACACACTGACACTCTCTCACACCAGACTGATCACAGCAGCCAGGACACACTGACACTCTCTCACACCAGACTGATCACAGCAGCCAGGACACACTGACACTCTCTCACACCAGACTGATCACAGCAGCCAGGACACACTGACACTCTCTCACACCAGACTGATCACAGCAGCCAGGACACACTGACACTCTCTCACACCAGACTGATCACAGCAGCCAGGACACACTGACACTCTCTCACACCAGACTGATCACAGCAGCCAGGACACACTGACACTCTCTCACACCAGACTGATCACAGCAGCCAGGACACACTGACACTCTCTCACACCAGACTGATCACAGCAGCCAGGACACACTGACACTCTCTCACACCAGACTGATCACAGCAGCCAGGACACACTGACACTCTCTCACACCAGACTGATCACAGCAGCCAGGACACACTGACACTCTCTCACACCAGACTGATCACAGCAGCCAGGACACACTGACACTCTCTCACACCAGACTGATCACAGCAGCCAGGACACACTGACACTCTCTCACACCAGACTGATCACAGCAGCCAGGACACACTGACACTCTCTCACACCAGACTGATCACAGCAGCCAGGACACACTGACACTCTCTCACACCAGACTGATCACAGCAGCCAGGACACACTGACACTCTCTCACACCAGACTGATCACAGCAGCCAGGACACACTGACACTCTCTCACACCAGACTGATCACAGCAGCCAGGACACACTGACACTCTCTCACACCAGACTGATCACAGCAGCCAGGACACACTGACACTCTCTCACACCAGACTGATCACAGCAGCCAGGACACACTGACACTCTCTCACACCAGACTGATCACAGCAGCCAGGACACACTGACACTCTCTCACACCAGACTGATCACAGCAGCCAGGACACACTGACACTCTCTCACACCAGACTGATCACAGCAGCCAGGACACACTGACACTCTCTCACACCAGACTGATCACAGCAGCCAGGACACACTGACACTCTCTCACACCAGACTGATCACAGCAGCCAGGACACACTGACACTCTCTCACACCAGACTGATCACAGCAGCCAGGACACACTGACACTCTCTCACACCAGACTGATCACAGCAGCCAGGACACACTGACACTCTCTCACACCAGACTGATCACAGCAGCCAGGACACACTGACACTCTCTCACACCAGACTGATCACAGCAGCCAGGACACACTGACACTCTCTCACACCAGACTGATCACAGCAGCCAGGACACACTGACACTCTCTCACACCAGACTGATCACAGCAGCCAGGACACACTGACACTCTCTCACACCAGACTGATCACAGCAGCCAGGACACACTGACACTCTCTCACACCAGACTGATCACAGCAGCCAGGACACACTGACACTCTCTCACACCAGACTGATCACAGCAGCCAGGACACACTGACACTCTCTCACACCAGACTGATCACAGCAGCCAGGACACACTGACACTCTCTCACACCAGACTGATCACAGCAGCCAGGACACACTGACACTCTCTCACACCAGACTGATCACAGCAGCCAGGACACACTGACACTCTCTCACACCAGACTGATCACAGCAGCCAGGACACACTGACACTCTCTCACACCAGACTGATCACAGCAGCCAGGACACACTGACACTCTCTCACACCAGACTGATCACAGCAGCCAGGACACACTGACACTCTCTCACACCAGACTGATCACAGCAGCCAGGACACACTGACACTCTCTCACACCAGACTGATCACAGCAGCCAGGACACACTGACACTCTCTCACACCAGACTGATCACAGCAGCCAGGACACACTGACACTCTCTCACACCAGACTGATCACAGCAGCCAGGACACACTGACACTCTCTCACACCAGACTGATCACAGCAGCCAGGACACACTGACACTCTCTCACACCAGACTGATCACAGCAGCCAGGACACACTGACACTCTCTCACACCAGACTGATCACAGCAGCCAGGACACACTGACACTCTCTCACACCAGACTGATCACAGCAGCCAGGACACACTGACACTCTCTCACACCAGACTGATCACAGCAGCCAGGACACACTGACACTCTCTCACACCAGACTGATCACAGCAGCCAGGACACACTGACACTCTCTCACACCAGACTGATCACAGCAGCCAGGACACACTGACACTCTCTCACACCAGACTGATCACAGCAGCCAGGACACACTGACACTCTCTCACACCAGACTGATCACAGCAGCCAGGACACACTGACACTCTCTCACACCAGACTGATCACAGCAGCCAGGACACACTGACACTCTCTCACACCAGACTGATCACAGCAGCCAGGACACACTGACACTCTCTCACACCAGACTGATCACAGCAGCCAGGACACACTGACACTCTCTCACACCAGACTGATCACAGCAGCCAGGACACACTGACACTCTCTCACACCAGACTGATCACAGCAGCCAGGACACACTGACACTCTCTCACACCAGACTGATCACAGCAGCCAGGACACACTGACACTCTCTCACACCAGACTGATCACAGCAGCCAGGACACACTGACACTCTCTCACACCAGACTGATCACAGCAGCCAGGACACACTGACACTCTCTCACACCAGACTGATCACAGCAGCCAGGACACACTGACACTCTCTCACACCAGACTGATCACAGCAGCCAGGACACACTGACACTCTCTCACACCAGACTGATCACAGCAGCCAGGACACACTGACACTCTCTCACACCAGACTGATCACAGCAGCCAGGACACACTGACACTCTCTCACACCAGACTGATCACAGCAGCCAGGACACACTGACACTCTCTCACACCAGACTGATCACAGCAGCCAGGACACACTGACACTCTCTCACACCAGACTGATCACAGCAGCCAGGACACACTGACACTCTCTCACACCAGACTGATCACAGCAGCCAGGACACACTGACACTCTCTCACACCAGACTGATCACAGCAGCCAGGACACACTGACACTCTCTCACACCAGACTGATCACAGCAGCCAGGACACACTGACACTCTCTCACACCAGACTGATCACAGCAGCCAGGACACACTGACACTCTCTCACACCAGACTGATCACAGCAGCCAGGACACACTGACACTCTCTCACACCAGACTGAATCACAGCAGCCAGGACACACTGACACTCTCTCACACCAGACTGAATCACAGCAGCAGGACACACTGACACACTCTATCACACCAGACTGAATCACAGCAGCAAGGACACACTGACACACACTCTCACACCAGACTGAATCACAACAGCCAGGACACACTGACACTCTCTCACACCAGACTGAATCACAGCAGCAAGGACACACTGACACACTCTCTCACACTAGACTGAATCACAGCAGCAGGACACACTGACACACTCTCTCACACCAGACTGAATCACAGCAGCCAGGACACACTGACACACTCTCTCACCCCAAACTGAATCACAGCAGCCAGGACACTGTGACACACTCTCTCACACCAGACTCACAGCAGCAGGACACACTGACACCCTCTCTCACACCAGACTGAATCACAGCGGCAGGACACACTGACACACTCTCACACCAGACTGAATCACAGCGGCAGGACACACTGACACACTCTCACACCAGACTGAATCACAGCGGCAGGACACACTGACACACTCTCACACCAGACTGAATCACAGCGGCAGGACACACTGACACACTCTCACACCAGACTGAATCACAGCGGCAGGACACACTGACACACTCTCACACCAGACTGAATCACAGCGGCAGGACACACTGACACACTCTCACACCAGACTGAATCACAGCGGCAGGACACACTGACACACTCTCACACCAGACTGAATCACAGCGGCAGGACACACTGACACACTCTCACACCAGACTGAATCACAGCGGCAGGACACACTGACACACTCTCACACCAGACTGAATCACAGCGGCAGGACACACTGACACACTCTCACACCAGACTGAATCACAGCGGCAGGACACACTGACACACTCTCACACCAGACTGAATCACAGCGGCAGGACACACTGACACACTCTCACACCAGACTGAATCACAGCGGCAGGACACACTGACACACTCTCACACCAGACTGAATCACAGCGGCAGGACACACTGACACACTCTCACACCAGACTGAATCACAGCGGCAGGACACACTGACACACTCTCACACCAGACTGAATCACAGCGGCAGGACACACTGACACACTCTCACACCAGACTGAATCACAGCGGCAGGACACACTGACACACTCTCACACCAGACTGAATCACAGCGGCAGGACACACTGACACACTCTCACACCAGACTGAATCACAGCGGCAGGACACACTGACACACTCTCACACCAGACTGAATCACAGCGGCAGGACACACTGACACACTCTCACACCAGACTGAATCACAGCGGCAGGACACACTGACACACTCTCACACCAGACTGAATCACAGCGGCAGGACACACTGACACACTCTCACACCAGACTGAATCACAGCGGCAGGACACACTGACACACTCTCACACCAGACTGAATCACAGCGGCAGGACACACTGACACACTCTCACACCAGACTGAATCACAGCGGCAGGACACACTGACACACTCTCACACCAGACTGAATCACAGCGGCAGGACACACTGACACACTCTCACACCAGACTGAATCACAGCGGCAGGACACACTGACACACTCTCACACCAGACTGAATCACAGCGGCAGGACACACTGACACACTCTCACACCAGACTGAATCACAGCGGCAGGACACACTGACACACTCTCACACCAGACTGAATCACAGCGGCAGGACACACTGACACACTCTCACACCAGACTGAATCACAGCGGCAGGACACACTGACACACTCTCACACCAGACTGAATCACAGCGGCAGGACACACTGACACACTCTCACACCAGACTGAATCACAGCGGCAGGACACACTGACACACTCTCACACCAGACTGAATCACAGCGGCAGGACACACTGACACACTCTCACACCAGACTGAATCACAGCGGCAGGACACACTGACACACTCTCACACCAGACTGAATCACAGCGGCAGGACACACTGACACACTCTCACACCAGACTGAATCACAGCGGCAGGACACACTGACACACTCTCACACCAGACTGAATCACAGCGGCAGGACACACTGACACACTCTCACACCAGACTGAATCACAGCGGCAGGACACACTGACACACTCTCACACCAGACTGAATCACAGCGGCAGGACACACTGACACACTCTCACACCAGACTGAATCACAGCGGCAGGACACACTGACACACTCTCACACCAGACTGAATCACAGCGGCAGGACACACTGACACACTCTCACACCAGACTGAATCACAGCGGCAGGACACACTGACACACTCTCACACCAGACTGAATCACAGCGGCAGGACACACTGACACACTCTCACACCAGACTGAATCACAGCGGCAGGACACACTGACACACTCTCACACCAGACTGAATCACAGCGGCAGGACACACTGACACACTCTCACACCAGACTGAATCACAGCGGCAGGACACACTGACACACTCTCACACCAGACTGAATCACAGCGGCAGGACACACTGACACACTCTCACACCAGACTGAATCACAGCGGCAGGACACACTGACACACTCTCACACCAGACTGAATCACAGCGGCAGGACACACTGACACACTCTCACACCAGACTGAATCACAGCGGCAGGACACACTGACACACTCTCACACCAGACTGAATCACAGCGGCAGGACACACTGACACACTCTCACACCAGACTGAATCACAGCGGCAGGACACACTGACACACTCTCACACCAGACTGAATCACAGCGGCAGGACACACTGACACACTCTCACACCAGACTGAATCACAGCGGCAGGACACACTGACACACTCTCACACCAGACTGAATCACAGCGGCAGGACACACTGACACACTCTCACACCAGACTGAATCACAGCGGCAGGACACACTGACACACTCTCACACCAGACTGAATCACAGCGGCAGGACACACTGACACACTCTCACACCAGACTGAATCACAGCGGCAGGACACACTGACACACTCTCACACCAGACTGAATCACAGCGGCAGGACACACTGACACACTCTCACACCAGACTGAATCACAGCGGCAGGACACACTGACACACTCTCACACCAGACTGAATCACAGCGGCAGGACACACTGACACACTCTCACACCAGACTGAATCACAGCGGCAGGACACACTGACACACTCTCACACCAGACTGAATCACAGCGGCAGGACACACTGACACACTCTCACACCAGACTGAATCACAGCGGCAGGACACACTGACACACTCTCACACCAGACTGAATCACAGCGGCAGGACACACTGACACACTCTCACACCAGACTGAATCACAGCGGCAGGACACACTGACACACTCTCACACCAGACTGAATCACAGCGGCAGGACACACTGACACACTCTCACACCAGACTGAATCACAGCGGCAGGACACACTGACACACTCTCACACCAGACTGAATCACAGCGGCAGGACACACTGACACACTCTCACACCAGACTGAATCACAGCGGCAGGACACACTGACACACTCTCACACCAGACTGAATCACAGCGGCAGGACACACTGACACACTCTCACACCAGACTGAATCACAGCGGCAGGACACACTGACACACTCTCACACCAGACTGAATCACAGCGGCAGGACACACTGACACACTCTCACACCAGACTGAATCACAGCGGCAGGACACACTGACACACTCTCACACCAGACTGAATCACAGCGGCAGGACACACTGACACACTCTCACACCAGACTGAATCACAGCGGCAGGACACACTGACACACTCTCACACCAGACTGAATCACAGCGGCAGGACACACTGACACACTCTCACACCAGACTGAATCACAGCGGCAGGACACACTGACACACTCTCACACCAGACTGAATCACAGCGGCAGGACACACTGACACACTCTCACACCAGACTGAATCACAGCGGCAGGACACACTGACACACTCTCACACCAGACTGAATCACAGCGGCAGGACACACTGACACACTCTCACACCAGACTGAATCACAGCGGCAGGACACACTGACACACTCTCACACCAGACTGAATCACAGCGGCAGGACACACTGACACACTCTCACACCAGACTGAATCACAGCGGCAGGACACACTGACACACTCTCACACCAGACTGAATCACAGCGGCAGGACACACTGACACACTCTCACACCAGACTGAATCACAGCGGCAGGACACACTGACACACTCTCACACCAGACTGAATCACAGCGGCAGGACACACTGACACACTCTCACACCAGACTGAATCACAGCGGCAGGACACACTGACACACTCTCACACCAGACTGAATCACAGCGGCAGGACACACTGACACACTCTCACACCAGACTGAATCACAGCAGCAGGACACACTGACACACTCTCTCACACCAGACTGAATCACAGCAGCCAGGACACACTGACACACTCTCTCACACCAGAATGAATCACAGCAGCCAGGACACACTGACACTCTCTCACACCAGACTGAATCACAGCAGTCAGGACACACTGACACACTCTCTCACACCAGACTGAATCACAGCAGCCAGGACACACTGACACACTCTCTCACACCAGACTGAATCACAGCAGCCAGGACACACTGACACACTCTCTCACACCAGACTGAATCACAGCAGCCAGGACACACTGACACACTCTCTCACACCAGACTGAATCACAGCAGCCAGGACACACTGACACACTCTCTCACACCAGACTGAATCACAGCAGCCAGGACACACTGACACACTCTCTCACACCAGACTGAATCACAGCAGCCAGGACACACTGACACACTCTCTCACACCAGACTGAATCACAGCAGCCAGGACACACTGACACACTCTCTCACACCAGACTGAATCACAGCAGCCAGGACACACTGACACACTCTCTCACACCAGACTGAATCACAGCAGCCAGGACACACTGACACACTCTCTCACACCAGACTGAATCACAGCAGCCAGGACACACTGACACACTCTCTCACACCAGACTGAATCACAGCAGCCAGGACACACTGACACACTCTCTCACACCAGACTGAATCACAGCAGCCAGGACACACTGACACACTCTCTCACACCAGACTGAATCACAGCAGCCAGGACACACTGACACACTCTCTCACACCAGACTGAATCACAGCAGCCAGGACACACTGACACACTCTCTCACACCAGACTGAATCACAGCAGCCAGGACACACTGACACACTCTCTCACACCAGACTGAATCACAGCAGCCAGGACACACTGACACACTCTCTCACACCAGACTGAATCACAGCAGCCAGGACACACTGACACACTCTCTCACACCAGACTGAATCACAGCAGCCAGGACACTGTGACACACTCTCTCACACCAGACTGAATCACAGCAGCCAGACACACTGACACACTCTCTCACACCAGACTGAATCACAGCAGCAGGACACACTGACACACTCTTGGACAAGCGGTGCTGTCCACTTTCCCAGTGCTACAGCACATGAACTGAAACAGCAATGGCCACAACCAGAAGCCACAGGAGACAGGCAGCACCAAACGGACCCACCAGACCCCAGCCTCGCCTGACAGGCAGCCGGCCCATTCCAGCCTTTCACGTCCAGTTCCAGGAATGGCTGAAAGGAAGAGGAATTGGGAACTGGTGGGAGAGGGGGACCTGGAATTATACAACTGGGAATGAGCCCAAACTCTGCAGTCTGAGTGTGGATCTACTGAGCTGATGACAGCTATGTCAGGCAGCTCACTGCTACTGCTCTAGATTAGTGCTCTGCATGAAGCCATTACTTCCAAGGGCTACAGTGTGGTCTGGGAGGTCTTGGCTACATGCCAGGGAATCTCTGGCAATGCTAGAAAACACCAGGAGTAATCAGTTTTCACATGCACATCTTCTCCGCTCTTTCATGAAAATACCTCCTGATGAACTTAACTGTACTGCAGAAGAACAGAACCTCACGTGTGAATGTATGACTAGGACAGGCAAAGCAAATGAAAGCGCACAATTTGTATGTTTTTTTTTCCATTTAAAGGTCTGGTAAGAACAACCCAATGTTGAATGTTGTAATCATCTGAGTTAGCTTTCTGACAAAGACTAACATCACCACTGATCTACAGCTCCAGCACAGTCCAACAGCACAGCTCATCTACAGCTCCAGTACAGTACAGACCTATAGCACTACTGATCTACAGCTCCAGCACAGTACAGACCAACAGCAACACTGATCTACAGCAGCAGCAGTGTACACACTAACAGTACAGCTGATCAATAGGTCCAGTACAATACAGAGAAAACAGATAGCTGATCTACAGCTCCAGTATAGTAGAGAGCAACAGCTGAACTACAGCTCCAATAATGTACAGACCAACAGTACTGCTGGTTCCAGCTCCAGTACAGTACAGACCAACAGCAACACTGATCTGCAGCTCCAGTACAGTACAGACCAACAGCTGATCTACAGCTCCAGTACAGTACAGACCAACAGCAACACTGATCTAGATTTCCAGTACAGTACAGACCTACAGCAACACTGATCTACAGCTCCAATAAAGCACAGACCAACAGCTGATCTACAACTCCAGTTCAGTACAGACCAAAAGCACCGCTGATCTACTATCCTACTTTGTATCTGATCTTAAGCTTCAGTACAGTCCAGACAAACAACACAGATCCAGTACATTACAACCAACAGCACTCCTCAACTCCAGCACAGTACAGACACAAAGCATAGCTGATCTAAAGCTGCAATACAGTCCAGGCCAACAGTTGAACTACAGCTCCAGTACAGTAGAGACCAACAGCTGATCTACAGCTCCAGTACTGTACAGTCCAAAAGCTGCACTACAACTCCAGTCATTACAGACCTACAGCAGCACTGATCTGCAGCTCCAGTACAGTACAGACCAACAGCTGAACTACAGCTCCAGTACAGTACAGACCAACAGCAACACTGATCTACAGCTCCAGTACTGTACAGTCCAACAGCTGCACTACAGCTCCAGTACAGTACAGACCTACAGCAATATTGAGCTACAGCTCCAGTACAGTACAGACCAACAGCTGAACTTCAGCTCCAGTACAGTAGAGACCAACAGCTGATCTACAGCTCCAGTACTGTACAGTCCAAAAGCTGCACTACAACTCCAGTCATTACAGACCTACAGCAGCACTGATCTGCAGCTCCAGTACAGTACAGACCAACAGCTGATCTACAGCTCCAGTACAGTACAGACCAACAGCAACACTGATCTACAGCTCCAGTACTGTACAGTCCAACAGCTGCACTACAGCTCCAGTACAGTACAGACCTACAGCAATATTGAGCTACAGCTCCAGTACAGTACAGACCAACAGCTGAACTTCAGCTCCAGTACAGTAGAGACCAACAGCTGATCTACAGCTCCAGTACAGTACAGACCAACAGCAACACTGATCTACAGCTCCAGTACTGTACAGTCCAACAGCTGCACTACAGCTCCAGTACAGTACAGACCTACAGCAATATTGAGCTACAGCTCCAGTACAGTACAGACCAACAGCTGAACTTCAGCTCCAGTACAGTAGAGACCAACAGCTGATCTACAGCTCCAGTACTGTACAGTCCAAAAGCTGCACTACAACTCCAGTCATTACAGACCTACAGCAGCACTGATCTGCAGCTCCAGTACAGTACAGACCAACAGCTGATCTACAGCTCCAGTACAGTACAGACCAACAGCAACACTGATCTACAGCTCCAGTACAGTACAGACCAACAGCTGCACTACAGCTCCAGTACTGTACAGTCCAACAGCTGATCTACAGCTCCAGTACACTACAGGCCAACAGCTGAACTACAGCTCCAGTACAGTACAGACCAACAGCTGATCTACAGCTCCAGTACTGTACAGTCCAACAGTTGAACTACAGCTCCAGTAAAGTACAGACCAACAGCTGATCTACAGCTCCAGTACAGTGCAGTCCAACTGCTGAACTACAACTCCAGTACAGTGCAGTCCAACAGCTGAGCTACAGCTCCAGTACAGTACAGACCAACAGCAACACTGATCTACAGCTCCAGTACACTACAGACCAACAGCTGCACTACAGCTCCAGTACTGTACAGTCCAACAGCTGATCTACAGCTCCAGTACACTACAGGCCAACAGCTGAACTACAGCTCCAGTACAGTACAGACCAACAGCAACACTGATCTACAGTTCCAGTACAGTACAGACCAACAGCTGCACTACAGCTCCAGTACTGTACAGTCCAACAGCTGATCTACAGCTCCAGTACACTACAGGCCAACAGCTGAACTACAGCTCCAGTACAGTACAGACCAACAGCAACACTGATCTACAGCTCCAGTACACTACAGACCAACAGCTGCACTACAGCTCCAGTACTGTACAGTCCAACAGCTGATCCACAGCTCCAGTACAGTACAGACCAACAGCAACACTGAGCTACAGCTCCAGTACACTACAGACCAACAGCTGAACTACAGCTCCAGTACTGTACAGTCCAACAGTTGAACTACAGCTCCAGTACAGTACAGACCAACAGCTGATCTACAGCTCCAGTACACTACAGACCAACAGCTGATCTACAGCTCCAGTACAGTATAGTCCAACAGCTGAACTACAGCTCCAGTACTGTACAGTCCAACAGCAACACTGAGCTACAGCTCCAGTACAGTGCAGTCCAACAGCTGAACTACAGCTCCAGTACTGTACAGTCCAACAGCAACACTGAGCTACAGCTCCAGTACAGTGCAGTCCAACAGCTGAACTTCAGCTCCAGTACAGTACAGACCAACAGCAACACTGAGCTACAGCTCCAGCACAGTCCAGTCCAACAGCTGATCTACAGCTCCAGTACAGTATAGTCCTACAGAAACACTGAGCTACAGCTCCAGTACAGTACAGTCCAACAGCTAAACTACAGCTCCAGTACAGTGCAGTCCAACAGCTGAACTACAGCTCCAGTACAGTACAAACCAACAGTTGAACTACAGCTCCAGTACATAAGAGACCAACAGCTGAACTACAGCTCCAGTACAGTGCAGTCCAACAGCTGAACTACAGCTCAAGTACTGTACAGTCCAACAGCAACACTGAGCTACAGCTCCAGCACAGTCCAGTCCAACAGCTGATCTACAGCTCCAGTACAGTATAGACCTACAGCAACACTGAGCTACAGCTCCAGTACTGTACAGTCCAAAAGCTGATCTACAGTTCCAGTACACTACAGACCAACAGCTGATCTACAGCTCCAGTACTGGACAGTCCAACAGTTGAACTACAGCTCCAGTACTGTACAGTCCAACAGCTGATCTACAGCTCCAGTACAGTACAGTCCAACAGCTGATCTACAGCCCCAGTACAGTACAGACCAACAGCAACACTGAGCTCCAGCTCCAGTACAATCCAGTCCAACAGCTGAACTACAGCTCCAGTACTGTACAGTCCAACAGTTGAACTACAGCTCCAGTACAGTAGAGACCAACTCCTGATCTACAGTACAGTACAGTATAGACCTACAGCAACACTGAGCTACAGCTCCAGTAAACTACAGACCAACAGCTGATCTACAGCTCCAGTACTGTACAGTCCAACAGCTGATCTGCAGCTCCAGTACAGTGCAGTCCAACAGCTGAACTACCGCTCCAGTACAGTATAGACCTACAAGAATACTGATCTGCAGCTCCAGTACAGTACAGTCCAACAGCTGAACTACAGCTCCAGTACAGTGCAGTCCAACAGCTGTTCTACAGTTCCAGTACAGTACAGACCACCAGCTGATTTATAGTTCCTTTAGAGTATAGACCAACAGCAACACTGATCTAGAGTTCCAGCATAGTACAGATCAACAGCAACACTAATCTACAGCTCCAGTACAGTACAGACCAACAGCTGCACTACAGCTCCAGTACAGTACAGACCTACAGCAACACTGATCTGCAACTCCAGTACAGTACAGACCAACAGCTGATCTACAGCTCCAGTACAGTACAGACCAACAGCAACATTGATCTACAGCTCCAGTACAGTACAGACCAACAGCTGATCTACAGCTCCAGTACAGTACAGTCCAACAGCTGATCTACAGCTCCAGTACACTACAAACCAACAGCTGCACTACAGCTCCAGTACTGTACAGACCAACAGCAACACTGATCTACAGCTCCAGTACACTACAAACCAACAGCTGCACTACAGCTCCAGTACTGTACAGTCCAACAGCTGATCTACAGCTCCAGTACAGTACAGACCAACAGCAACACTGATCTACAGCTCCAGTACGGTACAGACCTGCAACACCACTGATCTACAGCTCCAGTACAGTACAGACCAATAGCACCGCTGTTGAGATCCTGCAAGTACCAGATCCTACCAGGCCAGAATCACAAGATATATATTTGTCTAAAATTAAACTTCAGATTGCTTCATTGGCCTGACTTACAGTGAATTACAGTGTTGCTAATGCAATAACAGTTAGTAAATACTTAAAACAACAGCATGCCCATATTATGGAGACTCACACTCTGATCCTCAAGCTGCGACAGGGGATCACATACTGGGCTGCAGCTCCAGATTCCTCCCCCAGCAGGATTGGAAGCTGTTCTGATTCTGACATGTGGGGGAATTCTAGGATTAGTTTTGTTATTTTCGGGAAGAATGTTTGTCTGATCCAAGAGTATTTCTCACACTTCAGCAGAAATTGCACCTCTCTGCTTCTCCCTGCTGGGAGCAGGAGCACAACCTGTTCCCTCTGGACAGCCAGGTCTGCCTGTGTCCAGTGTCTATGACCAGGCTGCGGTCGCTGAGCCTGTCCTCTCTGAACAGCCAGGTCTGCCTGTGTCCAGTTACTATGGCTAGGCTGTGGTCATTGAGCCTGTCCTCTCTGGACAGCCAGATCTGCCTGTGTCCAGTTACTATGGCCAGGCTGTGGTCACTGAGCCTGTCCTCTCTGGACAGCCAGATCTGCCTGTGTCCAGTGTCTATGACCAGGCTGCGGTCGCTGAGCCTGTCCTCTCTGGACAGCCAGATCTGCCTGTGTCCAGTTACTATGGCCAGGCTGTGGTCACTGAGCCTGTCCTCTCTGGACAGCCAGATCTGCCTGTGTCCAGTGTTTATGACCAGGCTGCGGTCACTGAGCCTGTCCTCTCTGGACAGCCAGGTCTGCCTGTGTCCAGTTTCTAGGCAGTGGTCACTGCGCCTGTCCTTCAGCGGGTCTATTCTTCCTTGCTGTCTTTGGCTCAGCCAGTGTGTATGGTGCCTCTCAGGCCCAGTAACGCCCTGCAGCCTGTCAGCAGGCCCTACAGAGAGGCACTGCAAGCAGAGCTCCTTCATGTGCTACTCTGCACCACCCTCATCACTCAAGCGGCCCAGGAAGAGACCCAGACTGTAGCTCTGCCTCTCTGCCACCAGCGCCCTGCCCGCCGAGAGCCACTGTCCTCGCCCTCGGAATACGACGGGTACCCCGAGATCCTCCTGCCTGCTGCACACACGCTTACACACCTGTGCTGCACTGTCACCCAGGGTGTGGTAGTGGCCACACGGCCGGACCCCGCCACACACACACAAACACAGCCTAAGGTTGTTTTTGCACAGAGCCCACAGAAATGGATGGCGCGCCTCCCTCCCTGCCAGCAGCTGAGAGTCACACATGCTGACATCAGCAGCAGCAGCAGCAGCAGCCAGCGCGGACGCGAACGCAGCCCAGATACTGTACACCGACTCCCCCACGCGCTGCTCCACTGCGCTGCTCTGCCCGCGTGCGTGCGTGCTTGTGTCTGAGCGTGCACCGAGCACACGCGTCTCTCTCTCTCTCTTTCACACGCACACCCGCGCACCCCGCTAAGGTCATGCATCCTGAGAAACCGGGAACAGCGCGACGGTCCTGTTGCACTCTTCCCCGCGCACACGAGAGGAAATCGAAATCTCTCTCTCTCTCTCTCCTACAGCGCGTCTTATCGCCCGGCTCTGTAAACGGATACCTGCTGTCTCCATCCTAAGACATAAGCCTGTTAATAAACACATCAACACTGGTGCAGAACGGTGATAAGACGGATAATCCGCCTGCTTAACACGCTGTTCGTAGGGCGGCAGCGGCAGCAATATGCAGCACTATTGCGATGAGTAGCCTACCATATTATGCAATGATCTCTCATTCGATAAAATGTCCCTTTCCGTCCTCCCCTGCCAGCTGTAGCAACAGCTGGGAGCCCAGTAGCCCCTGTCCTGCGGCCGGCACAGCAGCGCCCGCCCGCCCACCGCTCACCCCCGTCTCTACACCAGAGAGCACCCGCGTCCTCGCCCGCAGCGCGCAGGGCGCCCCGCACTGCGCTAGGCAGCGGTAAAGGATATGGCCATTCGGTAATCTTTTTGGCGTATTTTCTCACCACGTTGTCCTCGCTGAAGAGAAACAGGGAGCGGTTGACGGTGAAGCAGTTCTGCCGGACCGGGATGGGGTTGTACAGGGCCATGGTCCGGGCGCGCTGGGCCATGGACTGCTTGTACATCCTCTGGGCTCCGGGCGGGCCCCCCTGCCTGCTGCCCCCGCGTCCGGGTCCCCCCTGGCCGGGTCCTCCGCCATACCTGGACGGCACCTCGTCTCCGAACCGAGCCATTCTAACGACGCCAAGCGCCAGTCGTTACGCAGCAGCAGAGAAGGCGAATAGACGGAGCAGCACTGCCACATCACGGCCCATCGGCCACCGTGCTCCACACCAGGGGTTCGGCGCGAGCTGGCGGGTCGCGTGTGCGCCTGGGTCCCTCCGCGCTCCCCCGCCTCGCGGCTCAAGCACTCGAAGCAAACGGCGCGCTCCTATGCCCCGCTCTCAGATCGGATATCCCCCACGTCCTCCCGGCGAAGCCTCCCCACCGCTCTCGGTGCCCCGCAGGCGCTGCTCGGATTCTGCAGATTTACCCTGAGGGCTCCGGGCGCAGGACCCCCGCATCAGCCCCCAATTACACGCCGGAGTCGACAGGAGAGGAGAACGACTGGATTTTCGTGGCTTCAGCTGTGCATCTTCGATTCGACTGTGGCTTTTTTTTTTTAAAAACAAAAAAACATCCGAGGCTTGACTATACAAAAACACTTTAATTATTTATTTTTTTGCCAGATCCGCAATGTTTGACACAGTCCAGCGACCTGCTTCCTCCCAGCTCCGCGAGCACTCCCCGAGACACCGACATCTGTGACTACGCGCCGGGCGGGAGGCTCGGGCTCGGGCTCGGCGGGTTTCTGCTACCGCAGCCTTTTCGCTTGTTGCTGTATATCTACTTTATTTTAA
>JAAWVO010068314.1:399687-409692 GCA_016984175.1 Atractosteus spatula
CTGTATATCTACTTTATTTTAAAAAAAAAAGACGCGGTGGATCTTTTCGGGGTTTTTTTTTTCTCCTCAAAAACAAGGCAACATCCTCGCTGTCATTCCCATCATCTGATCTCCACAGCCAGCGGGGACATCCGGCAGAGACGCGGTCCGCGGGGCTCGACGAGCCGGAGCTGGGACATCGTCAGTCCAGCCGGCGGCGAGCGGAGAGCCACACGGCCGGTCGCGACAGCTCGAGGGCAGCTCGGGGCGCTACAGAGGAACCGCAAGCCCGCGCGAGTCCCGCATGCTCGGACTCCTCCACACACACACGCGCACCCCCCCCCCCTCTGAGCCGCCGCCGCTGCTGCGCTGCGCTGCGCTGCGTGTTCGGCTCGGCCGTGCCGGGCTGGGTATCTCCGAGCCGAAAGACAATCCCGGGACAGAGAGAAAGAGAGAGACGGAGCGCCTCCGAAGCGCTGGCAGGCTGAGCAGTAATGAGAGCCTGATCAATTTAACACTGCACGAGCGCCCGTCCCCAAATCCCCGGCCGAGCCTCGCAGCACATGACGCGCGCTGCGGCCGCTGATTTGCTCGCGCGGCCTCTCCACCCAGCCCCCCCCCCTCGCGCCGCTTTAACCCTCGCACCGAACCCGTCCGCCGAACCCCGAACCGCCGGACTTGCGCGTTAGTATTACGGCTATACAGTGTGAATATATCCCGGGGTGCGCAGTCAGGTGTCCGTGTGCTGGTTCATGGCTCTGAGTCCCAGGTGTGTAGGAGAGCGTCAGTGCTCTGTGTCCCAGGTGTGTAGGAGAGCATCAGTGCTCTGAGTCCCAGGTGTGTAGGACAGCGTCAGTACTCTGTGTCCAAGGTGTGTCACTGAATGTTAGTGCTTTGAGTCCCAGGTGTGTAGGAGAGCCTCAGTGCTGTGTCCCGGGTTTGTAGGAGAGCATCAGTGCTCTGTGTCCCAGGTGTGTAGGAGAGCATCAGTGCTCTGTGTCCCAGGTGTGTAGGAGAGAGTCAGTGCTCTGTGTCCAAGGTGTGTCACTGAATGTTAGTGCTTTGAGTCCCAGGTGTGTAGGAGAGCATCAGTGCTCTGAGTCCCAGGTGTGTAGGAGAGCGTCAGTGCTCTGTGTCCCAGGTGTGTAGGAGAGAGTCAGTGCTCTGTGTCCAAGGTGTGTCACTGAATGTTAGTGCTTTGAGTCCCAGGTGTGTAGGAGAGCATCAGTGCTCTGAGTCCCAGGTGTGTAGGAGAGCGTCAGTGCTCTGTGTCCCAGGTGTGTAGGAGAGAGTCAGTGCTCTGTGTCCAAGGTGTGTCACTGAATGTTAGTGCTTTGAGTCCCAGGTGTGTAGGAGAGCATCAGTGCTCTGAGTCCCAGGTGTGTAGGAGAGCGTCAGTGCTCTGTGTCCCAGGTGTGTAGGAGAGCATCAGTGCTCTGAGTCCCAGGTGTGTAGGACAGCGTCAGTACTCTGTGTCTCGGGAGTGTAGGAGAGCCTCAGTGCTGTGTCCCGGGTTTGTAGGAGAGCATCAGTGCTCTGTGTCCCAGGTGTGTAGGAGAGAGTCAGTGCTCTGTGTCCAAGGTGTGTCACTGAATGTTAGTGCTTTGAGTCCCAGGTGTGTAGGAGAGCATCAGTGCTCTGAGTCCCAGGTGTGTAGGAGAGCGTCAGTGCTCTGTGTCCCAGGTGTGTAGGAGAGAGTCAGTGCTCTGTGTCCAAGGTGTGTCACTGAATGTTAGTGCTTTGAGTCCCAGGTGTGTAGGAGAGCATCAGTGCTCTGAGTCCCAGGTGTGTAGGAGAGCGTCAGTGCTCTGTGTCCCAGGTGTGTAGGAGAGAGTCAGTGCTCTGTGTCCAAGGTGTGTCACTGAATGTTAGTGCTTTGAGTCCCAGGTGTGTAGGAGAGCATCAGTGCTCTGAGTCCCAGGTGTGTAGGAGAGCGTCAGTGCTCTGTGTCCCAGGTGTGTCACTGAGTGTTAGTGCTTTGAGTCCCAGGTGTGTAGGAGAGCGTCAGTGCTCTCTGTCCCAGGTGTGTAGGAGAGAATCAGTGCTCTGTGTCCAAGGTGTGTCACTGAGTGTTAGTGCACTGAGTCCCAGGTGTGTAGGAGAGCATCAGTGCTCTCTGTCCCAGGTGTGTAGGAGAAAGTCAGTGCTCTGCATCCCAGGTGTGTAGCAGAGTCAGTGCTCTCTGTCCCAGGTGTATCAGTAAGTGTCAGTGCCCTGTGTGCCGTATACTACAGCGGGCGGGAGGCACAGTGTCCCCGGACTCACAGACTGCGCTGTGATGAGATCTCAGCATGCAGCGTTGTCATTCAGCAGGTGTGCCTGCTGCTTCCCTTTCAAGCACTAATCCCCTCTCTGCTCCAGCCGGTTACTCCACTGCACCGACTACCCTCCTGCCGAGCCCGAGAGCAGGAGGCAGGGAAGGGGTTCTGAGTGAGCACAGAGAGGTGGGGGAGGGGTGTGAGCGTCAGTCCACTCACTCAGCCTCTGCTACAGCTCGCAGCTGCCGGGGCGCAGTGGGGGACACCAGGTTGCCTAATCTTATCTCCGATGTTTCTGCTTGAACCTGTGAGACGAGGAGCACTTTGAGCAGGGCACACACATGCCGCGGCTGATCAGAAGCAAGCAGAATAACACAGTCCCGGGTTTGCACTCCGCAGACAGACAGATTCATCTGATGATGAAACAGCGTGTGAGAGACAGAGAGCACCCACACAGACTGAAGATGCACGGATCCGTAGGAAGAGGGATGCCGAGCCCAGGCAGATCGCAGTGCTAGGATGAGTGCGACTGTAACTGGCTCGTGTCCTGGTGTGTGCGCCTCCCCTGGGCTCCCAGCAGCAGAGATATGCTGAGATGCTTTTACAGTACAGAGCTCTGTCTTCCTCTGGCTTCTCTGTATACCAGCAAGGTATTTATAGTTGCACAGCAGGGTCTCTGGAGACTGAACAAAAGGCTGTGTGTGTGTCCCCTATCAAGGTTTAAAGTGGGATTTCATGGTAAGAGTGTAGTACACAGCACAGAGCAGGTAGTAACACAGCACCACAAAGCGCAGAGCAGGAATCACACAAAACAGAGCACAGCGCAGAAAATATACACCACAGAGCGCAGAGCAGGCAGCACAGAATTCATCCTGAAGGTCCACCCTCAGTAACCATCTTACCTCTCGTCTACACACCCAGAGTATGACACGGTGTGAGGAGCATCACTGCCTTCTCACACTCCCTGCTGTTTGGAACCAGCCCCTGTACACCTTCCACCCTCCACCCTCCAGAGCTGGAGGAGCGACGCAGCTCTCACTGACGGCCGTGCACCAGCAACAGAGGGCGCTGTCCTCATGCAGGCTCTACATCCCCTGGCCCACTCCCGCCCGCTCTGTGCTGGCGGTGCTTCCCAGTTCAGGGTGACGTCACGCAGTGGGCTGCGAGCCCGCAGTCTGGACCAGCCACCCAGTCTCTGCTTCACTCCTACATGATATTGATACAAATCCACTACTGTACCGCTTAGTACAGCTTAGCTCAGTACAATGTGGCAGAGTCCAGTACAGCTCAGTATAGTCCAGTGCAGCTCAGTACAGTGGGGAAGAGTCCAGTACAGCTCAGTATAGTCCAGTGCAGCTCAGTACAGTGGGGAAGAGTCCAGTACAGCTCAGTATAGTCCAGTGCAGCTCAGTACAGTGGGGAAGAGTCCAGTACAGCTCAGTATAGTCCAGTGCAGCTCAGTACAGTGGGGAAGAGTCCAGTACAGCTCAGTATAGTCCAGTGCAGCTCAGTACAGTGGGGAAGAGTCCAGTACAGCTCAGTATAGTCCAGTGCAGCTCAGTACAGTGGGGAAGAGTCCAGTACAGCTCAGTATAGTCCAGTGCAGCTCAGTACAGTGGGGAAGAGTCCAGTACAGCTCAGTATAGTCCAGTGCAGCTCAGTACGGTGGGGAAGAGTCCAGTACAGCTCAGTATAGTCCAGTGCAGCTCAGTACGGTGGGGAAGAGTCCAGTACAGCTCAGTATAGTCCAGTGCAGCTCAGTACGGTGGGGAAGAGTCCAGTACAGCTCAGTATAGTCCAGTGCAGCTCAGTACGGTGGGGAAGAGTCCAGTACAGCTCAGTATAGTCCAGTGCAGCTCAGTACGGTGGGGAAGAGTCCAGTACAGCTCAGTATAGTCCAGTGCAGCTCAGTACGGTGGGGAAGAGTCCAGTACAGCTCAGTATAGTCCAGTGCAGCTCAGTACGGCGGGGAAGAGTCCAGTACAGCTCAGTATAGTCCAGTGCTGCTCAGTACAGTGGGGAAGAGTCCAGTACAGCTCAGTATAGTCCAGTGCAGCTCAGTACGGTGGGGAAGAGTCCAGTACAGCTCAGTACGGCTCAGTAGAGTGGTGCAGAGTCCAGTGCAGCTCAGTACAGTGGGGAAGAGTCCAGTACTGCTCAGTATAGTCCAGTACAGATCAGTACAGTGGGGAAGAGTCCAGTACAGCTCAGTATAGTCCAGTGCAGCTCAGTACAGTGGGGAAGAGTCCAGTACAGCTCAGTATAGTCCAGTGCAGCTCAGTACAGTGGGGAAGAGTCCAGTACAGCTCAGTACGGTGGGGAAGAGTCCAGTACAGCTCAGTATAGTCCAGTGCAGCTCAGTACAGTGGGGAAGAGTCCAGTACAGCTCAGTATAGTCCAGTACAGCTTAGTACAGTGGGGAAGAGTCCAGTACAGCTCAGTATAGTCCAGTACAGCTGGGGAAGAGTCCAGTACAGCTCAGTACGGTGGGGAAGAGTCCAGTACAGCTCAGTATAGTCCAGTGCAGCTCAGTACAATGGGGAAGAGTCCAGTACAGCTCAGTATAGTCCAGTACAGTGGAGCAGAGTCCAGTACAGTGGAGCAGAGTGAGGCAGAGTCCAGTACAGCTCAGTACAGCTCAGTACAGTGGGGCAGAGTGCAGAACAGCTAAGGAAAGCTCAGTACAGTAAGGCAGAGTGCACTACAGCTCAGTATAGCTCTAGTAGTACAGAGTACAGTACAGCTCAGTGTAGTGCCAAGGGGAGCCTGGCGTCAGGAATTCAGTTTCTCTCTACACTACGGTTTAGCACATTCGCTTCAGGCAGAAAAAGAGAAGAGGCGTTATCCTGGCGGCTTCTTCAGTAACTCTGAAAGCAGGCTGAAGTGGGTCAGTGCTGACAGGGCTGTCCAGGCGGCTCCCGGCCCGGTCCAGTCAGAGGGGCTGGCGTGTGAATGGGCTGATGCGGACTCGTGTTGCAGCAGTGAGTGAGATGCATTTTTAAACAGCTGCAATTATTAACAATTCCCACAGTGCCCCGCGGCTGGCAAGTAGGGCAAGACGCTGCTGTTCCGCGCAGCAGCTCCTGCCTCCTGACCGCACTCTGGTGCCCACAGCACACCCTGCCCCACAGCCCCAGCCCAGAGAGCCCTGCAGAGGGGCGCTTCACAGAGACTGACAGAGAGAGACAGGCGTACAGACACAGACAGAAGGCGCAGAGAGGGAGACAGGCACAGAGAGAGACAGGCAGGCACAGAGAGAGACAGACACAACAGAGAGAGAGACAGGCAGGCACAGAGAGAGAGACAGGCAGGCACAGAGAGAGACAGGCATACAGACACAGACAGAAGACAGGCGCAGAGAGAGATAGACAAAGAGAGAGACAGACAGCCACAGCAAGAGACCGACAGACAGGCAGTCACAGAGAGAGAAACAGACAGGCAGGTACAGGGAGAGAAATATAGACAGATAGATAGGCAGGCACTGAGAGACAGACAGGTAGGCAGAGAAATACAGAGTTAGACTAACACAAATACAGAGAGAAAGGCAGGCAAAGAGAAACAGACGCACACACACAGAGAGATAGATAGTCAGCGCTCTCCACACACATCCCCAGCCCAGAGTAATTAGGAGATTGGTCTGTGCTGTGCTTTTGGCTGTTTTGTGCTGTTTTTAAAGGTGGCCATGCCAGTCCTGACTGTGTATTAATTGATGTGCTGATCAATCAGGCCTGAGCTGTGGAGTAAGCACTATGAACTCGCCATCAGCACTTCCCAGCACCCGATTAACGACCTCTCCACCACAACTCACTCATCCCAGCCCACAGGCCCGAGGAAGAACCGCAGAGACACGCAGCAGAAACCCCGGCCCGGAACACGGAGCGGGCTGAGCCCCAGCGTCAGGACACCGCGGGTCCAGTCCGGGCCAGCTGTGTCACTAGACTGGGCCCCCTGTGGCCAGCAGTGTTCTCACTCCTCCAGGGGGCGCTCAGGGGTCCTCACATATCCAGTGCTGGGACAGTACTAAGGCTAAAGCTGGGAGCAGAGTTTTTCAACTTAGAGTGACCATGTATGAAAAGAGAATTAAAAAAATATAAGAAAAAGTTTTGTCCATCGCTTGTCCTAGTGAGGCACCAAACGCCTGCCTCACACCAGCATCTCACCACCCAGAGCTCATGTACAAGAACTATTGCTGTTGATCCCTCAGTGTGTTAAACACCTTCATTACTAAACCTCCTCAGTGTTCAGCTTCCTGAGGGGAGACTGAGGACAGACAGGACAGAGGATGTGCAGACTGAGGACAGACTGGACTGAGGATGTGCAGACTGAGGGCAGACTGGATGGAGCACAGACAGAGTAGGGACAGACAGGACAGAGGACATACAGACTGAGGAAAGACTGGACAGAGGACGGACAGACTTGGCTGAGGACATGCAGACTGAGGACAGACTGGACTGAGGACATGCAGACTGAGAACAGACTGGACTGAGGACGTAGAGACTGAGGAAAGACTGGACTGAGGACGGACAGACTTGGCTGAGGACATGCAGACTGAGGACAGACTGGACTGAGGATGTGCAGACTGAGGACAGACTGGACTGAGCACAGACAGAGTAGGGACAGACAGGACAGAGGACATACAGACTGAGGACAAACTGGACTGAGGACATGCAGACTGAGGACAGACTGGACTGAGAACAGACTGGACTGAGGACGTACAGACTGAGGAAAGACTGGACTGAGGACGGACAGACTTGGCTGAGGACATGCAGACTGAGGACAGACTGGACTGAGGATGTGCAGACTGAGGACAGACTGGACTGAGCACAGAGAGTAGGGACAGACAGGACAGGACATACAGACTGAGGACAGAGAGTGAGGATAGACTGGGCCTTAGGGGACATGATTCAACTACACAGTTTTCTTTTTTTCCAATACAAAGAGCCTCTGGAAGCCACAGGAATTTCGACCAGTTAATTAAACAAACGAGTGTGGTAATTAAGAAGGAGCTGAGTGTGAAGTAAGTGCAGCAGCGCACAGAAAGATAGGCAGGGCATCCGATCCCACTCACAGCCACACAGCGGAGTGGGGTGGGAAGGGTGCACAGGAGCTGCTCCACACTGGTCCCCCGAGTGACGGGAGAGAGTGAGGCAGCTCCTGTCCCAGCTTGCAGCCCGGACAGACACAGCGAGCAGAGTCCAGCCCAGAGAGCAGAACCCGATCCAGGGAGCAGAGTCCAGCCTAGGGAGCAGAGTCCAGGCCAGATAGCAGAGCTTGACCCAGGGAGCAGAGTCCAGCCCAGAGAGCAGGGCTTGACCCAGGGAGCAGAGTCCAGCCTAGGGAGCAGAGTCCAGCCCTGCGAGTAGTCCTGTCCAGAGTGAAGAGTCCAGCCCAGAGATCTTCGTCTTCATTTCATCATTAATTGTCAATATTATTAGCTTTATCGCACTTGCCTGTTCTTACTGCAGGTTGCTTATCGCTGTGCAGCACACAGAGAGAGACGGGACAGGCTCCTGTTGCCTGCCCTGTGGCGCCCTCTGGTGGCCGAGTGTGGCAGTGCAGGCAGAGCTGTTTTCCTCTCAATAGGGGACAGGTCCCCAGGGAGTCGCCGCTCGCCCAGATCTGTCACAGGTTCCTCCTAAAGAGTGGCTAACGAAGCGGGGCACTGCCTCCCTCTAACAAGCGTGTCGCTAAGAATAGCCCCGTCCTGATTCCGCAGCTCGCAGTGCAGCGTCCCAGTCCCACAGCAGAGCATTAAAGCAGCAGAGCTGTGCGATGGAGCTGTAACTACTATCACTGTTACTCTCTCTATTACTCCCTCCCACAATTACTCTCTCATTATTACTCATCATCAGGGCGGAGTGGTGGCTCTGTGGCTAAGGATCTGCACCTGTGGCTGGAAGGTTGCTGGTTCAAATCCCACAGCCAGCAGAGAAATCCTACTCTGTTGGGCCCCTGAGCAAGGCCCTTAACCCCAGCTGCTTCAGGGGGGCCATATAAATGGCTGACCCTGCGCTCTGACCCCCAACTTCTCTCCCTGTCTGTGTGCTTGTGTGTCTCATGGAGAGCAAGCTGGGGTATGCAAAAAGACAAACTCCTAATGCAAGAAATTGTATATGGCCAATAAAGTGATCTTATCTTACCATTTACTCCCTCCCAGTATTACTCCCCCTGTTACTTTCTGACTATTACTCCCTTTCATTGTTACTCTCTCACTATTACTCTCTCCTGCAATTACTCCCTTTGCTATTACTGTTAGCTCCTCCTCTAAACCCCCGGTGAGACACCCCTGGAACCCCAGCTCTGAGCCCCCAGAGACACCCCTGGAACCCCAGCTCTGAGCCCCCAGAGACACCCCTAGAACCCGAGCTCTGAGCCCCCACGGACACCCCTAGAACCCCAGCTCTGAGCCCCCAGGGTCACCCCTAGAACCCCAGCTCTGAGCCCCCAGGGTCACCTCTGCAATCCAGCCTGTGGGCCTGTTTCTGGGTCGCTCCACCATCTGGCAGAATCACAGGATAAAACTTTGCTAAACTAGGTCAGCGCAGCGCCCCTGTGCCGGCGGCTGCGTTAATCACCCCTGGGCTGCAGTAATTATTCATCTGCCTTCACCAAGCACAATCCTCGCCTTCGGCCCCCGAAGCCTCTCTGCACAACCAGCTGCCCTCCAGGAAGGAGCAGTGCAACACTGCTGGGGTCACAGCCTGAGGTTCTTCTCCTTGGGTCCCCAAACCTGAGGTCCTGCTTCTGGGGTCACCTGGCATGGGGTCAGGGAAGGAGCTCCCTCTATTCAGCCTGTCGTTTATCTGAATGACAGTATCCTCTCGTTCCGAGGGTCTCTTCCCACTGTTTCACGAGTCGTTCCAGGGAATCTGCTCCGGCCTCTCGCCTCAGCTGGGGCGTGCTGTTGGTCTGGAGTGCTCAGACCCCGGATTCACCGTGATCCTGCAGCCCTGCCTCTGGTGGACTGTGGAACACAACACAGGTCTCACCGGTGTCCGGTTTGCGGACAAGCAGACATGGGCCCCTTCTCCCAGCTCCTCCCGTTTTCACTCTGCTGCTCGCTCCAGTGGACGACCAGGTGATGACCAGCGCAGGACGCCCGCGAGCAGACTCACATTGGAGGAGGCGTGTGGGAGAGATCTGGGCATCCAGACTCAGGCTGAGAGAAGAGTAGGGTGACAGTGACACCTAGTGGCCAGGCTCTAGAAGTTCCAGGTGACATTGGGGGCACAGTAGGAAAGGAAATGGGATCTTAATAGTGAAAAGAGATGGGAGAGCAAAAACTACACTAAATACATATACATGAACCTAAATAGAAATTCATAACATGAATGAGTCATGAAAAACTCAATTCCTTTTTTCAATTAATCTTCAGTAAATACATGTACCCTAGCCACACCTGGTGTCAAGGACATAAATACTCCAGAGCAGTCTAGTACAGTTCAGAGCAGAGTACAGCAGTCTGGTACAGTGCAGAGCAGTCTAGTACAGTCTAGAGTACAGCAGACTACAGCAGTCTAGCCCAGCGCAGACCACAGCAGTCTAGCCCAGCCCAGACCACAGCAGTCTAGCCCAGCCCAGACCACAGCAGTCTGGTACACTATAAGATTGCTACAGTTTGCTGACTTATAACAACAATGGAGTGGACAGACAGAGCAGTGAACATTTCTGAAAAATATTTAAAATCTGTGGGTTTTATTACAGATACTGTCCAATGTTTCACAATGCAAATAAAAAAAACATCAGAGAGAGAAAGAGAGAGAAAGAG
>JAAWVO010068314.1:410023-425951 GCA_016984175.1 Atractosteus spatula
CTCGGACCGGAAGAGGAGGTAGAGGAAGTGTAACATCAAAACAGAAGAGTGTGAAGGAGATGAAGACGATCTAGAGGGCTGAGGAGTGACAGGAAGGGCTGAGGAGTGAGCGATCAGGAAGCCCCCCCCTCCTCTCCCTCCCCAGGTGTCCGGGCAGCACCGCAGCTAGGCTGGGTCCTGATGCTCCAGGCTCGGTTCTCTTTCGGAGTCTCTCCATGTCTGGTCTTCGTTACCACGGTGGGGACATGGGCTGGGGGTTCTGCAGGTATGACATCACTACGGCCGAGATGGACAGCCTGCAGGCAGACAGACAGGGGTCACTGGAAGACTGGAAAGATGACAACCACTCGGACAAACAGGGATCAGTCAGACAGTCGGTCTGGAAAGATGATGGTCACTCAGACAGACTGGAGACACAATAGAAAGGGAGAGAGACCCGGGACACACCGATAGGGAGGGAGACAGAAAGAGAGACCAGAGACACGCAGAGAGGGAGGGAGACAGACAGAGAGACCAGAGACACGCAGAGAGGGAGGGAGACAGACAGAGAGACCAGAGACACGCAGAGAGGGAGGGAGACAGACAGAGAGACCAGAGACAGACGGGGAGACGGGGAGACGGGGAGACAGACGGAGAGACCAGAGACACGCAGACAGGGAGATGGGGAGACAGGAGATGCTCACATGAAGCTGCTCATCATCTGCTTGGTGTCCTCAGAGCTGCGGGAGTTGGCGAAGCTGATGAAGGAGCAGTAAACAGCAATCCACGCACACCACTTGAGCTGTAACACAACCCACACAACAGTTAATACACACACACACTGTGATCCACGCACACCACTTGAGCTGTAACACAACCCACACAACAGTTAATACACACACACACTGTGATCCACGCACACCACTTAAGCTGTAACACAACCCACACAACAGTTAATACACACTGTGATCCACACACACCACTTGAGCTGTAACACAACCCACACAACAGTTAATACACACACACACTGTGATCCACGCACAGCACTTGAGCTGTAACACAACTCACACAACAGTTAATACACACTGTGATCCACACCACCACTTGAGCTGTAACACAACCCACAACAGTTAATACACACTCACACTGTGATCCACGCACACCACTTGAGCTGTAACACAACTCACACAACAGTTAATACACACTGTGATCCACACCACCACTTGCGCTGTAACACAACCCACACAACAGTTAATACACACTGTGATCCACGCACACCACTTGAGCTGTAACACAACCCACACAACAGTTAATACACACTGTGATCCATGCACACCACTTGAGCTGTAACACAACCCACACAACAGTTAATACACACACACACTGTGATCCACGCACACCACTTGAGCTGTAACACAACCCACACAACAGTTAATACACACTGTGATCCACGCACACCACTTGAGCTGTAACACAACCCACAACAGTTAATACACACTGTGATCCACGCACACCACTTGAGCTGTAACACAACCCCCACAAGTTAACACACACCGCGATCCACACACACATCCTGAGCTGTAACACAACCCACTAACCACACACAGCACTTGAGCTGCTAAAACACAGACGCACCGCTGACACACAACAGTGATTGCACCTTGAGCATCAGCCCACACATGCTGAAGATCATCCCCAGCAGGTTCATGTAGTCAGGAGTGGGGTCTTCCAGTGTGGGGTTTGTGTCTGTGCTGGGGGGCTTGTACCTGAGAGAGAGGAGAGATACACAACAACACAACTGACTAGACTGAGCACACACACATAGACATCACTGTCATGAGAGAGAGGTGAGATACACCACTGACTGAACTGAGAGCACACACGCACACACTGGACACCACTGTCATGAGAAAGAGGATAGATACACAACAACACAACTGACTGGACTGAGCACACACACACTGGACACCACTGTCCTGAGAGAGAGGATAAATACACAACAACACATCTGACTGGACACCACTGTCCTGAGAGAGAAGATAGATGCACAACAGAACAACTGACTGGACTGAGTACACACACACAGACATCACTGTCATGAGAGAGGAGAGATACACAATAACACAATTGACTGGACACCGCTGTCCTGAGAGAGATTAACGATTAACTTCATTGATCCCTCGTCTCTCGAGGTACAGCTTCTGTACCCGGACGCGGGTCAGTCATCGGCCGAAATGGCGAAAGCTCCGCTACTAACCTTTGGATCTTGTTCGGTCTCCTGGGGTCGGACGTGCTGTTGGAAGACATGTTTGTCTTAGTTTGTGTGTTGAAAGTAACAGAAGACTCGAGTCCACTCCACTCGTCCTCTTACCCCACAATCCACATGAACTACGTCATCAGCGACCGGCCCAGTCCCCTTTGAAACGTCACTTCCTTTTCCTCGGACCGGAAGAGGAGGTAGAGGAAGTGTAACATCAAAACAGACCTCCTCACTCATTTTCCGGCAACTGTAAAACGTCCTCAGATGGATTTGTTTTTATCACATAGTGTTTATTTTATTTTTTTTAATTCTTGATTTTTTTAAATAAGAACTGTTCCAAAAGTTTGCCTCGGCTATCACTGTAGTGATAGTTTTCGTCTTTATCCCACTCACGTGTTTTCCCTGTCGACGGGAAACACTCGCTAAAGACACTGGTTCCTATTGTTGAGATTAAGTTTTATTATAAATTACAGAAACAAATCTTTTTGTCTGTTCAACATTTTGAATTGCGATTTTCAGTTAACACGGTACTTTAATTTTCTTATGATGTGAAAAGTGACATGGGTAAACTTATCTGACGAGGGCGTATATCTTCTGTCCCAGCAAGAAACAATTCCTTATTCGAGGAATCGAGAATATTGGTTTGTAAGAAAAGTTTTAATTATTTCAAATCCAGTTTAAAACAGACAGGCTGAGACAGCCTGCCCACAAGGTTTCCTATTGGCTTCGGTAAGTGTATTATTGTTTTTGTTGTTATCGTTGTTGTTGCTGCTCGCATAAAACATAAATTCAAGTGTGGAATAGTGACAAATCACATCGAGAAAAATTATATACTGGAATGATTTTCAGTGTCGCAGTTCAATCACACCGTCTCTAATTCTATCTCAGTTTGACTCTCGTTTTTTGTTCCTGTCACTGCCAGTTTAGTTTGATAAATTCAGAGATATTCTGAGATTGTTACTCGAATGAACGATGCATTTCAGTGTTCTCAAAACAATTACAGAACAGTTACAGTCTCTCTTATTTAGTGCCAGTGTAGCCCAGTCTCTGTCTCTCTCAGCACCAGTTTAGCTTAGTCTCCGTGTCTCTTAGTGCCAGTGTAACCCAGTTTCTGTCTCTCTCAGTGCCAGTGTAACCCACTCTCTCTATCTCTCAGTGCCAGTGTAACCCAGTCCCTGTCTCTCTCAGTGCCAGTGTAACCCAGTCCCTGTCTCTCTCAGTGCCAGTGTAACCCAGTCTCTGTCTCTCTCAGTGCTAGTGTAACCCAGTCTCTCTATCTCTTAGTGACCATGGCGTTTCCTCTGCCCAAGCCCCAGCCTCCCCAGTTGCCCAGTGTGCTACTTCACACCCTGGACTGTCATCAAGGAGCAGTACGAGCTGTGCGCTTCAATGGTGAGACACTTCTGCAGTGTGTATCTAGGTGGTGTGTGTTTTCTATGTGTGTGTCTCAGTGTGATGTGTTTTCAGTGTGTGCATCTCAATAATGTGTGTATCTCAGTGGTCTGAGCTGTGGCAGTGATCATTGTGCTGTGCTCTCCTAGCGGATGGTAACTACATGCCGAGCTGTGGCAGTGATCACTGTGCTATGCTCTCCTAGCGGGTGGTAACTATGTGCTGAGCTGTGGCAGTGATCACTGTGCTGTGCTCTCCTAGCGGATGGTAACTATGTGTTGAGCTCTGGCAGTGATCACTGTGCTGTGCTCTCCTAGCGGATGGTAACTATGTGCTGTGCAATGGCAGTGATCACTGTGCTATGCTCTCCTAGTGGATGGTAACTATGTGCTGTGTAATGGCAGTGATCACTGTGTTGTGCTCTCTTAGTGGATGGTAACTACATGCCGAGCTGTGGCAGTGATCACTGTGCTATGCTCTCCTAGCGGATGGTAACTATGTGCTGAGCTGTGGCAGTGATCACTGTGCTGTGCTCTCCTAGCGGATAGTAACTATGTGTTGAGCTGTGGCAGTGACCACTGTGCTGTGCTCTCCTAGCGGATGGTAACTATGTGTTGAGCTCTGGCAGTGATCACTGTGCTGTGCTCTCCTAGCGGATGGTAACTATGTGCTGTGCTATGGCAGTGATCACTGTGCTATGCTCTCCTAGCAGATGGTAACTATGTGCTGTGTAATGGCAGTGATCACTGTGTTGTGCTCTCCTAGTGGATGGTAACTACATGCCGAGCTGTGGCAGTGATCACTGTGCTATGCTCTCCTAGCGGATGGTAACTATGTGCTGAGCTGTGGCAGTGATCACTGTGCTGTGCTCTCCTAGTGGATGGTAACTATGTGCTGTGCTATGGCAGTGATCACTTTGCTGTGCTCTCCTAGCGGATGGTAACTACATGCCGAGCTCTGGCAGTGATCACTGTGCTGTGCTCTCCTAGCGGATGGTAACTATGTGCTGTGCTCTCCTAGCGAATGGTAACTATGTGCTGTGCTCTCCTAGCGGATGGTAACTATGTGCTGTGCTATGGCAGTGATCACTGTGCTGTGCTCTCCTAGCGGATGGTAACTATGTGCTGTGCTATGGCAGTGATCACTGTGCTATGCTCTCCTAGCAGATGGTAACTATGTGCTGTGTAATGGCAGTGATCACTGTGCTATGCTCTCCTAGTGGATGGTAACTATGTGCTGAGCTGTGGCAGTGATCACTGTGCTGTGCTCTCCTAGCGGATGGTAACTACATGCCGAGCTGTGGCAGTGATCACTGTGCTGTGCTCTCCTAGCGGATGGTAACTACATGCCGAGCTGTGGCAGTGATCACTGTGCTGTGCTCTCCTAGCGGATGGTAACTATGTGCTGAACTGTGGCAGTTATCACTGTGCTGTGCTCTCTTAGCGGATGGTAACTATGTGTTGAGCTCTGGCAGTGATCACTGTGCTGTGCTCTCCTAGCGGATGGTAACTATGTGTTGAGCTGTGGCAGTTATCACTGTGCTGTGCTCTCCTAGCGGATAGCAACTATGTGTTGAGCTCTGGCAGTGATCACTGTGCTGTGCTCTCCTAGCGAATGGTAACTGTGTTGAGCTCTGGCAGTGACTGCAATTTCCCTCACGGGATCAATAAAGTATCTATCTATCACTGTGCTGTGCTCTCCTAGTGGATGGTAACTATGTGCTGAGCTGTGGCAGTGATCACTGTGCTGTGCTCTCCTAGCGGATGGTAACTACGTGCTGAGCTGTGGCAGTGATAAGACTCTGCGACTATGGAGTGCTGGACGTGGGATTTTGCTGCAGACCTACAGTGGACACGGGTACGAGGTGCTGGACACTGACGGGTGAGTGCCTGTATTAACCTCTCTGTCTGTCTCTCTCTCATTTTCTACCCCTCTATCTCTCTCTCAATATTACCTTCTCCAGTCTTTCTCTCTCAGTGTCAAACCTTCTGTCTGTCTCTCGGTATTAACCCCTGTGCCTGGCTCTCTCCCATAGTATTAACCGTTCCATCTGTCTCTCAGTATTAACTCCTCATCTGTCTCTCAGTATGAACTCCTCCATCTGTCTGTCTCTCTCGGTATTAACTCGTTTGTCTGTCTATCTCTCTCACTATTAACCCACCGTCTGTCTCTCTCAGTATTAACTCCTCTCTCTCTCTCAGTATTAACTTCTCTGTCTGTCTTTCTCAGTATTAACCCCACTGTCTGTCTGTCTCAGTATTAACTCCACTGTCTGTCCCTCTCAGTATCACCTCCTGTGTCTCACTGTACAGCTCCTATGACAACAGCCAGCTGTGTTCCTGCAGTGCAGATAAGACTGTGATTCTGTGGGATGTGGCCACAGCTCAGGTGACCCGCAAGCTGAGAGGACATGCTGGGGTGAGACAGAACTGAGAAAGAGCTGGTCTTCTGTTTCTGATTTTCACAGCTGATCTCCGAGAATATTGATATTGACGTCGCAGACACCATTCCCTTACTCCACTTTGAAGAGTGTGGAAACCAGTCTGTGAGGGAATCTACATTCCCGACTGGTCTGTACAGTTGACATGTGCCTGGGAGGCTCCCGTAGGGAGCAGCCATTTGGTCTCTGATGGAATTCAGGGTTAGTTCACTCAGTGAAATGAATGACGACTGACAGCTGAATTGAAAACTGTTATAAGCAAAGATAATCGGACTCAACTGACAAAAACTGGGACTAGCGGAGCATGAGTGTCTATGGGGGGATAAAGAACTGTGAAAACCGAGACCGGGAAAGATCACTAATTTTTTTATTAGATGAACAGAAACTTTATTACTCTGACTTCTGGCACAGCACTTCATGCCAAATTGAGTCAAATGTTTGTTTTTCAAATTTAATTTGAAAATAAATAACTGGCATATACAGTATATTCCTTTTTTTTGCTCTTAAAAGCTCTTTTATTTAGTACTCCCTCTGTTGTGTGCTTTAACAGTGAGATGTTTTCTGTCACCTTCTCTCTGCACAGAAGGTGAACTGTGTCAGGTTTAATGAAGAGGCTACAGTCATTGTGTCAGGTCAGAGCCAAGTGGGAGGGGCTGTCCCCGTCTGCGCCCCGTCTGCGCCCCGTCTGCGCCCCGTCTGCCCCCCGTCTGCCCCCCGTCTGTCCTCCGTCTGTCCTCCGTCTGTCCTCCGTCTGCGCCCCGTCTGCGCCCCGTCTGCGCCCCGTCTGCGCCCCGTCTGCCCCTGTCTGCCCCTGTCTGTCCGTGGCTATGTGGGGCTCTGCGGGGCTCTGCGGGGCTGAGCAGGGCTGTGTAAATCAGTTCAGTGCTATGTGTGTCTGTGTGTCAGGGGTTGTGTGTGACTGTGGTTCAGGTCAGAGCCAAGGGGCAGAGGCTGTGTGTGTCACTCTGTTAGTGACAGTGTTGCTCACAGTGTGTGTGTGTTGTGTACCCAAGGCTCTATAGACAGCACAGTGCGTTGCTGGGACACGAGATCCAGGAGGCCCGACCCGATTCAGATTCTGGACGAGGCGCGAGATGGTGTGAGCAGTGTTGAAGTGTCTGAACACGAGCTGCTGACCGGGTCAGTACTGAACCAGCACTGCAGGATTAAACTGTCAGTAACTGCAGTACTTTAACAGTGTCCATTCCTGAGTCAGGACTGAGCAGTGTGAAAGGAATAAAGATGAATTTTGTTCAGACTCAAACCCTGTCTCCCCCTGTCTCGTCAGGACTGAATTAGCAGTGTGAAAGGAATAAGGATTGACACCTGTATTCAGACTCTCTGCCTGTATCTCTCCCTGTCTCTGCAGCTCAGTGGATGGCAGAGTGCGGCGCTATGACCTGCGGATGGGTCAGCTGTACAGCGACTTTGTAAACAGTGAGTGGCAGTGCTCCTGTTTCAGGGCTGTGCTGTGGAAATGGGAAATTAAGTGTGTGTTTGCCGTTGACAGTGAACATGTCGTTGATAGTGTTTGTTGGTGAATGTGTGTGTTTGACAGTGACGGTGTGTGTCAGTGTCACATTTCTCACTGCAGTGCTTATCACCTCTGTCTCTCTCTGTCCTGCAGGCCCCATAACCTGTGTGTGTTTCAGTCAGGATGGACAGTGCACTCTGAGTGCCAGCCTGGACTCCACCCTCCGGCTGCTAGACAAGAGCACCGGGGAACTGCTGGGAGAGTGAGTGCATCACACTGTCCACACTGTAATCACTATCACACTGAATACACACTGTCCACTGTACACAACTGGATTCACACTGAATATACACTGTATTCACACTGAATACACACTGTTTACTGTAGACATCTGTATTCACTCTGAATATACACTGTATTCACACTGAATATACACTGTCCACTGTAGACAACTGTATTCACTCTGAATATACACTGTCCACTGTAGACAACTGGATTCACTCTGAATATACACTGTATTCACACTGAATACACACTGTTCACTGTAGACATCTGTATTCACTCTGAATATACACTGTATTCACACTGAATATTCACTGTCCACTGTCGACAACTGTATTCACTCTGAATATACACTGTATTCACACTGAATACACACTGTTCACTGTATTCACACTGAATATACTCCTTCACTGTAAACAGTGTTAATTACACTATCCGCTACACAGCCTCCCACACCGGATTGGTACCGGTGCTGATGTCATAGAGCCTCCCTCACTTTCAGCAGCGTCTCTCTGTGCAGGTACACCGGCCACAGGAACAGCAGCTACAAGCTGGACTGCTGCCTGTCAGAGAGAGACACCCACGTGCTCAGCTGCTCTGAGGACGGACATGTGTACTTCTGGGACTTGGTGGAGGTCAGGAGGGTTTGGCAGAAGGAGGGATACAGTTCTTTCCTGTTACAGTAGAATGAGGACTTTCTCACACTCCACTCTCTTGCAGGGCTCTCTGGCGTTGAAGCTGCCTGTTGGAAAAGGAGTCGTCCAATCACTGTGCTTCCATCCCACAGAGCCCCACCTTCTCACCGCCATGGAGGGGCGTGTTCAGATCTGGGGGGTGGAGTCAGAGGAGAAGGAGGAGGAGGCAGGCTAGGGACCCGTCTGTACCTTGGATTTCCAGCAAAGGTGGACTTTACCCCAAGGCCCAGTGACAAGAATGAAAGAAAATAACTGTATTTTTTCAAATCCTTCTTTTTTTAATTTATTTTGATACTGTGATATTAAATTTCATTCAAATATTAATCAAAATTTTGTTGTGTTTTATTGATTTGTGTATACCAGTCGGAGCTGCCAGCAGTGCTGTCGGTGAGAGCTATGTCCCTCCTGCAGGAGGCGCTCACTCTGCTGTGGGCCTGCAGTGCTGTCAGTGAGAGTTGTGTCCCTCCTGCAGGGGGCGCTCACTCTGCTGTGGGCCTGCAGTGCTGTCAGTGAGAGCTGTGTCAGTCCTGCAGGGGGCGCTCACTCTGCTGTGGGCCTGCAGTGCTGTCAGTGAGAGCTGTGCCCCTCCTGCAGGGGGCGCTCACTCTGCTGTGGGCCTGCAGTGCTGTCAGTGAGAGCTGTGTCCCTCCTGCAGGGGGCGCTCACTCTGCTGTGGGCCTGCAGTGCTGTCAGTGAGAGCTGTGTCCCTCCTGCAGGGGGCACTCACTCTGCTGTGGGCCTGCGGTGCTGTCAGTGAGAGCTGTGTCAGTCCTGCAGGGGGCGCTCACTCTGCTGTGGGCCTGCAGTACTGATAGTATGGACCCGTTAGGAAGACCCGACTTAAGTCCTATTTCAGAGCTAAGGCCACCAACAGAGAAGAAGTGAGATCAATGAAAACAATAATGATTATTGTTTTAATAACAAGCAAAGATAAAAACACTGCAAAAATGCCTTCATACCCAGTAACGAACAGATGTGTTATGGTTACCTTTTGTGTAAAATAGCTAGTTTAAATCTGACCGTCCTCTGACCAATAGAGGGCGACATAAAATAAAAGTGACTTGGATGTCGGTGGACTACAAAACCCAAGATGCGCTACGGGATGCCAAGATGGCCGCGTCCTTAATCTTTCGGCAGGTGAAGGAAGAGGGGTTTTAACAGTGGAGTTCAGATGTAAATTTTATTAAAAGAAGTAGACTTTTTGCTGGAATTGTGTTTTGTGGCCAAATGACGGCATGAGTCTTCTGTTAACAGTTTTGAAGCGTGTAAATTTAATATCGCTTCCTCGTCCTTCGCTTCACCACTGCTCTGTCCTTAGGCCCTTGGAAGCCTCGGGGCTCGCTTGGGAAGGAGGCCGGGACAGTAGTATTGATGATAGGCGCCTTGTCTCGGGCTCAAGCCCCGACGTGCTAGAGAAAATACGCGGGCAAGTCGAGGTCAGTGAGAACTTCCTCACTGAAGCAGAGGAGCGCGCCCTGTTGCAGGAGCTGGAACCTGGGCTCAGGAAGAAGCGATACGAGTTTGACCACTGGGATGACGTGAGTATTAAATGTGATAAAGTCATTGTGATTGTCAGTTATAGCGGCGTTTTGTCAAGCCTGTGCAAAAACCGCTTTCCAGTGCGTTCAATTACATTTGGAGCTACGGTCCCAGTGCAGTAGAACAGTCCTGTTACAACAGGAGCTACAGTCCCAGTACAGTAGAACAGTCCTGTTACAACAGGAGCTACAGTCCCAGTGCAGTAGAACAGTCCTGTTACAATAGGGGCTACAGTCCCAGTACAGTAGAACAGTCCTGTTACAACAGGAGCTACAGTCCCAGTGCAAGAGAACAGTCCTGTTACAATAGGGGCTACAGTCCCAGTGCAGTAGAGCAGTCCTGTTACAATAGGGGCTACAGTCCCAGTGCAGTAGGACAGTCCTGTTACAATAGGAGCTACAGTCACAGTTTAGTATTAATATTTGTGATAGTAAAGACTACAGTTCCCATGGCACCTCTCCCATCCTTCAGGCCATCCATGGTTACCGGGAGACAGAGCGTGTGCAGTGGACCGAGGGGAGCTGGGCAGTGTTCAGGCGGGTCAGGCAGGCAGCATTCCCTGCAGGGGAGCCCCTGCTGGGCCCGGTCCACGTGCTGGACCTGGACAGAACTGGATTCATCAAGCCACACATCGACAGTGTCAAGGTAGGTCTCATATCTCATCTGAGCCCCTCTGCAATTTGGGCTGCCCCGACCCCAGAGTGGGGCAACCCACCAGGGGGTGTTTCAGAAACCCTGTTTTGATGTGGGGCACGTCGGGGTAGTTCAGTCAGCCGTGTGCTGACTGTCCATGACACATCCTGCCCGAATCTGTTTCCAACATACCAAAAGTAGAAATAAAAATGTCATCATAATAAGTTAGGGACGTGATGCGGTCCTTCTATCTGTGGGTTGTGTATATAGACAGCAGGAGAGTCGGAAGCCTTTTACTCAGTCTGACTGGCAGCTACACAGCGGGCATCAGTATGTCAGCAGCTTTACTGAGACATAAAGACAGGGTGTCAACAGTGTTTCTCCATCTCTCCTGCCCCTCCCCTTCTGCCTTCATTGCTCTCTGTCTCCACCTCTTGCCCTTGCTCCCTCCTTCTCTCCCTCTGACTCCACCCCTCCCCTTTCTCAGTTCTGTGGCAGCACGATCGCTGGGCTCAGCCTCCTTTCCGATAGCGTGATGCGATTGGTCAGCGAGCAGGACATGGCTGACTGGGTAGATCTCCTGCTGCCCAGACGATCGCTTTACATCCTCAGGTAAGAGGATCTGCTGGGCTTGTGGACAGGTGATATTTTCCTATGCTATATTTTTTCTAATTGCAGAGGCAGTGAGTGATACTAAAGGTGTACAAGTTTTGTCACTGCTGCCTGGCTGAAGCAGGACAGTACAGCCAGACCTGAGTCATGTGCTCTGTGAGAGCTGGGAAGTCAAGACGAAGATGGGTTTCTTGCTTTGCTACAATAGATATGAGGGAAACCCAGTGGTCTTGTCACACTGCACCAAGGCACAGGGCTGAGACTGAGAAAGAAACACAGGGTGGACACGTCACACTGTCCCACAGCACAGGGCTGAGACTGAGAGAGAGAGAGACACAGGGTGGGCACGTCACACTGCCCCACAGCACAGGGCTGAGACTGAGAGAGAGAGAGACACAGGGTGGGCACGTCACACTGTCCCACAGCACAGGGCTGAGACTGAGAGAGAGAGAGACACAGGGTGGGCACGTCACACTGCCCCACAGCACAGGGCTGAGACTGAGAGAGAGAGACACAGGGTGGACACCTCACACTGCCCCACAGCACAGGGCTGAGACTGAGAGAGAGAGACACAGGGTGGGCATGTCACACTGTCCCACAGCACAGGGCTGAGACTGAGAGAGAGACACAGGGTGGACACCTCACACTGCCCCACAGCACAGGGCTGAGACTGAGAGAGAGACACAGGGTGGACACCTCACACTGCCCCACAGCACAGGGCTGAGACTGAGAGAGAGACACAGGGTGGGCACGTCACACTGCCCCACAGCACAGGGCTGAGACTGAGAGAGAGACACAGGGTGTGAATTGCTTTATTCTTTACACACGTGGACACATCTCCCTCCCTTCTGTCCCTCAGGGACAGCGCTCGTTACAGCTTCACACACCAGGTCCTACGGGACGAGGAGTCCTTCTTCGCTGGGCGCAGGGTCCCCCGGGATCGCCGTATCTCTGTCATCTGCCGGAACCTCCCGGCCTGAGGCGAGGGAGCAAGAGGGAGGACTTAGACTGCGACACCACTGGGGCTGCTCCCTCACTCTGATGCCGAGGCTCAGTCTTCACGGGAGGAAAACGGAGGTGCTGTCTGGTCCGCCCCCCTGTGGCCAGGGGAGGTGCGTGGGATGAGGAAGTCCCAGAATCGGGAAGGTGTCAGTCCTGTCAGTCTGTGAGAGTCCATTCATTCTGCAACGTGTGTGATGGGGGTCTGATTTCACTCCACACCGGACAGACTCACAGCCGTGACACCCACTCTGCATCTCCTTCAGATTTATTACAACTGTCACATTGCAGCCATGCACAATGACAAAAGACACAAATAAAATATAATGAGTCAAACTCATAGCTTTCCAAATAAATAAATAATTTATTACTCCATAAATAGCTGATCTCTGTTGGTACTTTGGCCTTCTGGTGACTTCTGGCATGGGAGGCGTTGGAGAGTGGCGAAGCCTGCATGACTCCCACACCGATGCACAGCAGCCGCCTGGAGCCTGGCCTCTGGCCTCTCTCGCTTTCCAGCGCAGACCAAGAGTTTGGGATTAACCCTGAGTCTCCTTCAGAGTGGGCACTTGAACCCACTGGAGCTCAGCATGGAACAGCGGAGTTCAGCGTGGAACAGTACACTGTATATAGTACCATACAGCAAAGCGCACCCTGTACAAGGTTACTGTGGTGCATCATGGTACTGCACAGTCTAGTGCAATAACGCCCAGTGAGATCAGGGTAAAAGCACAGTCCAGGACAGTAAGCCCAGAGAAATCGGAGTAAAAGCACAGTCCAGGACAGTAAAGCCCATTGCGATCAGGGCAAATGTACAGTACACCACGGTAAAGCCCAGAGAAATCGGGGTAAAAGCACAGTCCAGGACAGTAAAGCCCTTTGCGATCAGGGCAAATGGACAGTACAGCACAGTAAAGACCAGTGAGATCAGGGTAAAAGCGCAGTCCACTGCAGTAAAGCCCAGTGAGATCAGGGTAAAAGCACAGTGCAGTGCCGTAAAGCCCAGTGAGATCAGGGTAAAAGCAAAGCATAGAGCAGTAAAGTCCAGTGAGATCAGGGTAAAAGCACAGCAAGATCAGGGTAAAAACACAGTGTTGTAACACTGGGGACTGATGGGCCTCTGCGGCAGCACACTGGCCCCTCCATGTGTGCCCTGTGAGCAGTCCTTGAGCCCAGGACGGATCCACTCCCGTCAGCCCACGCAGCTGCAGGCGGCGGCAGACAGCTTCTCCACCCGGTGCCAGCGGTGCGCGGAGTCCAGGAAGGCCAGGTCCTCGTGGCGCGTGGGCCGGCAGCAGGGGGCGCTGTGCATGTGGGTGCCAGGCGGTGGCGGGGGCAGGGCGCCGCGCTGCAGCAGGGCAGACAGCGTCAGGTCGTGGTTGGAGCGCTCCCGCGGGCAGCCCCCCCCGCAGTACCTGAACAGCACTGTCTCCTCCGAGTCGTAGCCCAGGCCCAGCTCCCTAACCCGCAGCAGGAGGGAGCGCAGACCGCACAGAGAGTCGTCCCCCCTGCGGGACCGGGACCGAACCAGCCTGGGGGCCCCCTCCCTCTCTGCACGAGCTCCCAGGGGCCCCAGCCTCTGGCCCTCCTCTTGCAGAGTCCTCTCCTGGGTCACAGCCTCACCCTGCAGCTCTGCAGAGACAAGCAGAGCAGGACTGAGACACAGTGAGACAGGTATAGAGAGTGAGACACGCAGAGCAGGGCCGAGACAGACAGGTATAGAGAGTGAGACAGGCAGAGCAGGACTGAGACACAGTGAGACGGGTATAGAGAGTGAGAGACAGTGAGACAGGCAGAGCAGGGCTGAGACAGACGGGTATAGAGAGAGACAGGCAGAACAGGGCCGAGACAGACAGGTATAGAGAGTGAGACAGGCAGAGCAGGACTGAGACAGACAAGTATAGAGAGTGAGACAGGCAGAGCAGAACTGAGACACAGTGAGACAGGTATGGAGAGTGAGACAGGCAGAGTAGGGCCGAGACAGACAGGTATAGAGAGTGAGACAGGCATAGCAGGACTGAGACAGACAAGTATAGAGAGTGAGACAGGCAGAGCAGGGCTGAGACACAGACAGGTATAGAGAGTGAGAGACAGTGAGACAGGCAGAGCAGGGCTGAGACAGACGGGTATAGAGAGTGAGACAGGCAGAGCAGGGCTGAGACACAGTTAGACAGGTATAGAAAGTGAGAGACAGTGAGACAGGCAGAACAGGGCCGAGACAGACAGGTATAGAGAGTGAGACAGGCAGAGCAGGACTGAGACAGACAAATATAGAGAGTGAGACAGGCAGAGCAGGGTTGAGACACAGTGAGACGGGTATAAAGAGTGAGACAGGCAGAGCAGGGCTGAGATAGACAGGTATAGAGAGTGAGACAGGCAGAGCAGAACTGAGACACAGTGAGACAGGTATGGAGAGTGAGACAGGCAGAGTAGGGTCGAGACATATGGGTATAGAGAGTGAGACTGAGGAGTGCAGCTGTGGAGCTCAGAGGAGAGTATGAGTAGATCTCAGAACTGTGTGTGAGTGGATCTCAGCAGTGTATGAGTGGATCTCAGAGGTCTGTATGAGTAGATCTCAGCTGTAAGGCTCGGAGGTGATGACCTGTTGAGCGCAGAGGAGTGTATGAGTGGATCTCAGAGCTGTGGAGTTCAGAGGAGTGTATGAGTGGATCTCAAAGCTGTGGAGCTCAGAGGAGTGTTTGAGTGGATCTCAGAGGTCTGTATGAGTAGATCTCAGCTGTAGAGCGCAGAGGAGTGTATGAGTGGATCTCAGAGCTGTGGCGTTCAGAGGAGTTTAGCTGTGGAGCTCAGAGGAATGTATGAGTGGATCTCTGAGCTGTGGAGCTCAGAGCTGTGGATCTCAGAGGAGTGTTTGAGTGGATCTCAGAGCTGTGGAGCTCAGAGGAGTGTATGAGTGGATCTCAAAGCTGTGGATCTCAGAGGAGTGTTTGAGTGGATCTCAGAGCTGTGGATCTCAGAGGAGTGTTTGAGTGGATCTCTGAGCTGTGGAGCTCAGAGGAGTGTATGAGTGGATCTCAGAGCTGTGGATCTCAGAGCTGTAGATCTCAGAGGAGTGTATGAGTGGATCTCAGAGCTGTAGATCTCAGAGGAGTGTTTGAGTGGATCTCAGAGCTGTAGAGCTCAGAGGAGTGTATGAGTGGATCTCAGAGCTGTGGATCTCAGAGGAGTGTATGAGTGGATCTCAGAGCTGTAGAGCTCAGAGGAGTGTATGAGTGGAGCTCAGAGCTGTGGAGCTCGTGTCCGGGTGTCTCTTACCCCTCGGTGAGTGGAGCTGCCCCTGTCCTCCGCCCTCTCCAGGCCACAGGCAGTACAGCAGCACAGCCAGCTCCAGTGCGGCCCGCATCCCCGCGGCTCCTGCGCGCTCTGTCTCTCCCGGAAACCTGGGAACGGAGAAGGTGAGAGCAAGCTGCTGAGAGACAGCAGGTCACCCCTCGCATTTTTATCCCCTGCGGGGTTGGAGGGCGGAGATTAACCCTTTCCTTGCCTCCTTCCGAAAAGCTCCAGCCCTCCGCTCGGCGCGTCCGGGGTTACACAGGGGGCAGTTCGCCTCTTATGTGGAATTTTTTTCTATAAATAGTGGTTATCCCAGAATCGGGGAAAGA
>JAAWVO010068314.1:438469-466470 GCA_016984175.1 Atractosteus spatula
CCTTCCCCAATCTCCTCCCCCTCTCTCTTCACCTTCCCCCCAGTCTCCTCCCCTTTCTTCTACCTCCCTTTCCCAGGCTCCTCCCCCTCTGTCCCCAGCCCCCCCTTTTGTTCCACCTCCCTTTCCCAGGCTCCTCCCCCTCTCTCTTCCCTTTCTGCTGTCCCCACCTTCCCCAATCTCCTCCCCCTCTCTCCCCACCTCCCTGTCTCCTCCCCTTTCTTCTAATCCTCTGCCCAAGGCTCCACCCCAGGCTGTTCCCACACCTCCCCCAGGCTGTCCTCACCTGCGGCCTGCCTTTCCGTTCACCCTCAGGATCCAGGGCTGGTCCTCCAGCCTGAACTCACGGGTCACGATGCCAAACTTCTTCCTGCGCGCCTCCTCCCTCTGCTTCCTGCCGTACTCGCTGCCCGCCCCTGACTCCGGACCCTCCTCCTCAGTGTACATCTTCCTGTTACTGACGTCACGCTCCATGCGCGCCTGCGGAGAGACCACCACACCTTTGCCACCTTCTTCATGGTGCCGCCTCACACATGGTGCCTCCTCTTCCTCACTGAGCCTCACACACTCTGCCTCCTCTTCCTCACTGAGCCTCACACACTGCTGCCTCCTCTTCCTCACTGAGGGTTCCTTACTGAGCCTCACATACTGCTGCTTCCTCTTCCTCACTGAGCCTCACACACTGCTGCCTCCTCTTCCTCACTGAGCCTCACACACTGCTGCCTCCTCTTCCTCACTGAGCCTGACTGAGGGTTCCTCACTGAGCCTCACACACTGCTGCCTCCTCTTCCTCACTGAGCCTTACCTGAGTCCAGGTGGAGACATTGACCTTGTCTCCTGCATTGAAGGCCATGATGTTGTACTTCTTATTGGTGTTTCTGGGGCAAAAGAGACAGTCACAGGGTTAATCACAGCACGCTGAGTACTGTATGACCCAGAGCGGTCCAGTCCAATACTGGACAGCACCGGGAGTACTGTATGACCCAGAGCGGTCCAGGCCGATACGGGACGGCGCCGGGAGTACTGTATGACCCAGAGCGGTCCAGGCCGATATGGGATGGCGCCGGGAGTACTGTATGACCCAGAGCGGTCCAGGCCGATACGGGACGGCGCCGGGAGTACTGTATGACCCACAGCGGTCCAGGCCGATACGGGACGGCGCCGGGAGTACTGTATGACCCAGAGAAGCAGGACAATGCAGACACTCACTTGGGCACTCTGACGACATACTCCATGGCAGACGAAGAACTGCTCCCCTGAGAGAGAAGGTGAGATCACAGTGAGGGAGATTACAGCACAAATCTGTGTCCACTTTCTGGTAGGCCTACAGACTGAAGCCCTTTGACTGAACTGAGACCGAGGTACAGAGAGACAGAGGGACAGGGGAGAGAAACGAGAGGAGCAGACACGGACAGAACGGACACCACACCGCCTCTCTCTCGGTCCTCACCAGGGACGTCATGTCTGCGGGAAGCCGGGGTCACCACAGCGGCACAGACGAAGACACAGAGAGAAGGCTCTTCAGTTCCACGCGTGTCGCACTGCAGGGCTACGGAGCCGCGCTGTGCGGGGCTCAGAGTCAATGGTCAGAGTGCGAGCTAGGACACTGAACTTCAGACACCCTGAAAATAGAGGTTCACACCGTGCTCACGGCTCACACACGGTGTTGCGAGGATTTTATTACTACTTGTAGTAATACTAGTTGACTTATCTCAAGACTGTTTAGCCTCGGTATCACACAATGTTCATTTTTCACGCCAGTGGTTATTTTTATTGTACGTGTTCGTGCATTAAGGCATATATCAAACGAATACAACAGCATTTACGCTAACCGTCTTAATAGACCGTATACGGCTTCCTTATATCTTCGGGACTTTAACAGTCACAGAGGAGAATAATAGCTCTTTCTTTGTCTCACGATTTAATTTCAGCGTTCAACTGTGAAAACCACTAACCAATAACTAGAAGGCAGGTACTTATGATACAGCAAAGAGCGCACTCACCACAACACTGGTCCGCCGGTTTAATGTGTCCGTCTGGTCCCAGAGGACGAACGCCGAATAGTTCCACGAGCGAGTTCGCAAATCTCTTGGGTTTTTTTTCAAGTTAGAAATCAGTAGCTAAAACAAATAGATTATATGATTTATATGGTAATTATCGATGTGCCTGGTATTTACCTTCACCTATCATAAATGTATTTAGACCATTCACATTCACTTCGTTCCCACGCAAAGGAAGTGACGTCGAACAGTTTTCGAGAGGAGCTAACGTGAGTATTGCATAGTGATTTGTTTACGTCTGTCGTTACTTATTATTTTACTGAAATGTAGATATGTATGTTTGTATTTTGAACATATTATTGATTACGTCACTGCTGTGTATCGCTTCCGAGCGTCTTTTGAAACTTTCCTTCGTTTATATAATGTAAATATCCTTGTTTTTTGTGATGTAACAACATTAATAACACAATCTCCACAGGCCAAAAGGAGTAACAGTTCTCGGGTAGTTTCTTCTCATAATTTTGTGTTTCACAACGCCGTGTTCTGTTCACGCGGTTTTGGGTTTTCGGGGTGTGTTTTATTCTAGGTGTGTCGGGGTGCTTGTAGTGACAAGGGTCTGTTTTATTCTAGCTGTGTCGGGGTGTTGGGGTGCTTGTAGTGACGGGGGTGCTGTATTGACGGGGATGTGTTCTGTTCCAGAGGTGTCGGGGTGCTGTAGTGACCGGGGTGTGTTCTATTCCAGAGGTGTCCTGTGTTCTGAGTGTGAAACGCTGTCCTCAGTGTCAGTGGCCCCGGACTCAAGATGGTGAGAACTGTTCACTAGCTCCTCTGATCTTTCTTCATTGTTCCTTTTCCCTCACTCTGTCCTTCTCTGTCTCCCATCTCCTCTCTCCCTGTGCTCTGAGCTGTGCCCATTCTGTCCCCCTCTCCTGTACCTGTGAGGTCTCTGCCTGTCTGCAGTCATCCCTCTGAGTCTGTCTCGCGTTTCTCAGTCCTCTAATGCTTTGTGTTCATTTGCGGGGTTTTTTTCTTTCAGGGGGAGCGGAAAGGAGTGAACAAATATTATCCCCCTGACTTCGACCCAGCCAAGGTGAGAGAGTGAGACAAGGGCGAGAGGCAAGCTTGGTGTGCCTGTCTGTGTGACGCAGAGTTCATATCCATTCTGAGTCATGCTTTATAGGCATGAAAGGTCAATATCAATGTGGTCCAGGCATCACAACAAATAAATACACAAGCATTTCCCAGACTACTCCTGATTTTACTGATCCATCCAATTTCTACCCACTTCATTTAATTCATGATGCCTGTCCCAACAAGCAGTGGGCACAAGGTGGCATACACTCTGGACAGGACACCAGTCCATCACAGGGAACACAGACACACACACACTCACACCAGGGGCAATTTTCCCAGAAGCCAATTAACTTACTAGTATGTTTTTGGACTGTGGGAGGAAATGGGGGCACCCAGAGGAAAGCCAAGCGATTATGAGTAGAACATACAAACTCCACGCAGATAGCACCCCTGGTCCAGAATTGAACCCAGGGCCCCAGCACTGCGAGGTAGAAGTGCTAACCATTTTGCAATCATGCCACCCTTGTAGGTATACATGCAACTAGAAATTCATGATTTAAGCAAAAAAAGGGCCTCTAATTGGGGAAAAAAGTTCATTTTGCGTGTGTCTGTCTTGCAGCATGGGTCACTCAATGGCTACAGGAACAGTCATCCTCTGCGGGAGAGGGCCAGGAAACTGTCCCAGGGCATCCTCATCATCCGGTGAGTCACTGCAGTGCACACAGGGTAACGTGCATTGAGAATCACACACTGTGGACTATAGCAAGCTGTAGTGTACAATGTTTTGTACCAGCTTGAATACTATAGACTAATCTCTGTGTGGCTCCAGTCGGTGAGACGGCAGCAGTGAAGCTGGCAGGCTGCGCGGCTCCCGTCTGCGGCACAGCAGCAGTGAAGCTAGAAGGCTGTGGCTCCTGTAGGCGAGAAAGGAGCGGTGATGCAGGCCCGCTGCGCGGCTCCTGTAGGCGAGACCTCAGCGGTGACGCCGGCGTGCTGCGTGCCTCCTGTAGTTGAGACCGCAGCTGTGATGCTAGCAGGCTGCGTGGCTCCTGTAGGAGAGACAGCAGCGGCGATACTGGCAGGCTGCGTGACTCCTGTAGGAGAGACAGCAGCGGCGAAGCTGGCAGGCTGTGTGGCTCCCGGGGGTGAGATGGTCCCAGTGACACCTGTCTGTCCGCAGGTTTGAGATGCCCTACAACATCTGGTGTGATGGCTGCAAGAACCACATTGGCATGGGTATGAGCCTGTACCCCTCACCCTTTTCCTCCCCGTGTCTCAGCCTTCTTTCCTCTGCTGTTGTATGATTGGGTTGCGTGCGAGCACTCCTGTGCTCAGCAGAGTGTGTGCGTGCGAGCACTCCTGTGCTCAGCAGAGTGTGTGCGTGCGAGCACTCCTGTGCTCAGCAGAGTGTGTGCGTGCGAGCACTCCTGTGCTCAGCAGAGTGTGTGCGTGCGAGCACTCCTGTGCTCAGCGCAGTGTGTGCGTGCGAGCACTCCTGTGCTCAGCGCAGTGTGTGCGTGCGAGCGAGCGAGCACTCCTGTGCTCAGCGCAGTGTGTGCGTGCGAGCGTGCGAGCACTCCTGTGCTCAGCGGAGTGTGTGCGTGCGAGCGTGCGAGCACTCCTGTGCTCAGCGGAGCGCGTGCGAGCATGCAAGCGACCACTCTTGTGCACAGCGGAGTGCGTGCGAGCGAGCGAGCACTGTTGTGCACAGCGGAGTGCGTGCGGGCGAGCGAGCACTCTTGTGCACAGTGGAGTGCGTGCGAGCGAGCGAGCACTCTTGTGCACAGTGGAGTGCGTGCGTGCGTGCGAGCGAGCGAGCACTCTTGTGCACAGTGGAGTGCGTGCGAGCGAGCGAGCACTCTTGTGCACAGCGGAGTGCGTGCGAGCGAGTGAGGACTCCTGTGCTCAGCTGAGTGTGAGCGTGCGAGCACTCCTGTGCTCAGCGGAGAGTGTGCGTGCAAGCATGCTCAGTGCTTCTCATCTTTTCTGTGCTGCAGGGGTACGATACAATGCTGAGAAGAAGAAGGTGGGGAACTATTACACCACCCCTATCTACAGGTATGGATAGCGTGTGCATTCCTCCGGTGTGTGTGAGAGGTTCAGGATGAAGAGGAAGCTGTGTGTGAGAGATAGACAATTTCAGGATGAAGAGGAAGCTCTCTCTGTATCTCAGGTTCAGGATGAAGTGCCACCTGTGTGTGAACTATATCGAGATGCAGACGGACCCGGCCAGCTGTGATTACGTCATTGTCAGTGGGGCTAGCCGCAAGGAGGAGCGCTGGGACCCTGCAGACAACGAGCAGATTCTGGTGACCGGTATGGCACCCCCTTCCCCCTGCCCCTCTCCTGGCTCACCCCTCACTCTGCTGCTGGGCTGGGCTGTGTGATTCTCCCGCTGTGTCTCCCCATGTCTCAGAGCGCAGCGACAAGGAGAAGCTGGAGACGGACGCCATGTTCCGGCTGGAGCACGGCGGGAAGGACCGGGAGAAGCTGCGTGCCGCTATCCCAACCCTCTCCCAAATCCAGGAGTACCAGGAGGCCTGGAGGGACGACTTCCAGGTCAACAGCGCCCTCCGCAGGAAGTTCCGGGTAGGTGGCAGTGGTGTGTTAGCTAGCGAGGTGAAAGTGTTAGTGGTGCCATCGGAATGCAGGACATGCTGACAGGAAGGAGCGCCCTCTCCAGCCTGGTCGGGGGATCCCCGCTCCGGAGACAGAGCCTGCAGAGCCGGGCCTGGCCAGGACATGGATGCCCCTGCTGCCGCCCGCATTCCTCAGAGCCCGCAGCTGGAGAGCCGCAGTTAAGGAGACCAGCGTGGTGGGATTGTGCTGTACTTGAGCACCTTCTCGTCCATCCATCCTAAATTATCACTCCGTCCATCCATCCAAATTACCCCAGTCCAGCACAGACGCACCAGGGGCAGCCCAGACCCCCCGGTCTAGCGCAGACACACCAGGGGCAGCCCAGAGACCGCAGTCCAGCGCAGACACAACAGGGGCAGCCCAGACCCCCCAGTCCAGCGCAGACACACCAGGGGCAGCCCAGAGACCGCAGTCCAGCGCAGACACACCAGGGGCAGCCCAGACCCCCCAGTCCGGCGCAGACACACCAGGGGCAGCCCAGAGACCGCAGTCCAGCGCAGACACACAAGGGGCAGTTCAGAAGCCCCGGTCCAGTGCAGACACACAAGGGGCAGTTCAGAAGCCCTGGTCCAGTGCAGACACACCAGGGGCAGTTCAGAGAAAACCCCCACAGACACAGGGAGAAACTCCACGCAGAGGACAACCTAGACCAGATTGGACCCAGTTGTGCTGACCGTCACACCACTGTGCCATCCATATTTTTATTACCCATCGAAATTATTGTAATTTACTTTTACTGTCTTGTAAAAACAGTACTTTTAGCGTGATAATTGTAGGTGTTCACAGAGGAAAAGCCCCTCGTTTAATTGAGTTGCTACCCATTATGAAACTGACAGAATGGCAGAGGTCTTCTGCCACTTCTAGACATAGTGGACAGAGCTCCAGCTGTCCAGCAGGGGTGGTGTTTCCCCTCTTCTCCTTTTAAAGTTCCAGACTGCTGGGAGCTTGGCCATCATCTTTCAGTGAGCAGTGTATTGCAGGAGTGTGTGCAAGAATTACCAAGGGAGTTAGTGAGTTTACAGGTGGAGAATAATGTGGTCTCTCCATTTCTCCCTGTCCCTGCCAGTCTCTCACACTGTGAACAGTCTGTCCCTCTCTCTCTGTCAGGAGGAGAAGAAAGCGCAGGCTGAGGAGGAGGAGAAGGACTCTGCTTTTCGGAACAAAGCCAGTCTGTCCATCCCTCTTGTCCCTGAGTCTGAGGGCGACAGGAAACTGGCCTCCCTGCTTGCCTTCCAGAGCCTTGACTGTGAGTGACAGTACTGTACAGCAACACACCCCACAGCCCCGCGCAGCACAGCTTTGCAAAGCTTTGCAAAGCTTTGAACAGCTTTGCACAGCTTTGCACAGCTCTGCACAGCTCTGCACAGCCCTGCACAGCCCTGTACAGCACCAGCCCCCACAGCCCCACACAGCACAGAGGTGCACAGCTCCGCACAGCACCGTACAGCACCACACCCCATAGCCCCGCACAGCACCGTACAGCACCACACCCCACAGCCCTGCACAGCCCTGCACAGCCCTGCACAGCACCGTACAGCACCACACCCCATAAACCCACACAACACAGAGGCGCACAGCACTGTACAGCACCACCCCCCACAGCCCCGCGCAGCACTGTACAGCACCAGCCCCCACAGCCCCACACAGCACAGAGGTGCACAGCTTCGTACAGCACTGTACAGCACCATGCCCCACAGCCCCGCGCAGCACAGAGGTGCACAGCTTCGCACAGCACCGTACAGCACCACACCCCACAGCCCGCGCAGCACAGAGGTGCACAGCTTCGTATAGCACCACACCCACAGCCCCGTGCAGCACAGCTTCGTACAGCACCACACCCACAGCCCTGTGCAGCACAGAGGTGCACAGCTTCGTACAGCACTGTACAGCACCATGCCCCACAGCCCCGCGCAGCACAGAGGTGCACAGCTTCGCACAGCACCGTACAGCACCACACCCCACAGCCCGCGCAGCACAGAGGTGCACAGCTTCGTATAGCACCACACCCACAGCCCCGTGCAGCACAGCTTCGTACAGCACCACACCCACAGCCCTGTGCAGCACAGAGGTGCACAGCTTCGTACAGCACTGTACAGCACCATGCCCCACAGCCCCGCGCAGCACAGAGGTGCACAGCTTCGCACAGCACCGTACAGCACCACACCCCACAGCCCGCGCAGCACAGAGGTGCACAGCTTCGTATAGCACCACACCCACAGCCCCGTGCAGCACAGCTTCGTACAGCACCACACCCACAGCCCTGTGCAGCACAGAGGTGCACAGCTTCGTACAGCACTGTACAGCACCATGCCCCACAGCCCCGCGCAGCACAGAGGTGCACAGCTTCGCACAGCACCGTACAGCACCACACCCCACAGCCCGCGCAGCACAGAGGTGCACAGCTTCGTATAGCACCACACCCACAGCCCCGTGCAGCACAGCTTCGTACAGCACCACACCCACAGCCCTGTGCAGCACAGAGGTGCACAGCTTCGTACAGCACTGTACAGCACCATGCCCCACAGCCCCGCGCAGCACAGAGGTGCACAGCTTCGCACAGCACCGTACAGCACCACACCCCACAGCCCGCGCAGCACAGAGGTGCACAGCTTCGTATAGCACCACACCCACAGCCCCGTGCAGCACAGCTTCGTACAGCACCACACCCACAGCCCTGTGCAGCACAGAGGTGCACAGCTTCGTACAGCACTGTACAGCACCATGCCCCACAGCCCCGCGCAGCACAGAGGTGCACAGCTTCGCACAGCACCGTACAGCACCACACCCCACAGCCCGCGCAGCACAGAGGTGCACAGCTTCGTATAGCACCACACCCACAGCCCCGTGCAGCACAGCTTCGTACAGCACCACACCCACAGCCCTGTGCAGCACAGAGGTGCACAGCTTCGTACAGCACTGTACAGCACCATGCCCCACAGCCCCGCGCAGCACAGAGGTGCACAGCTTCGCACAGCACCGTACAGCACCACACCCCACAGCCCGCGCAGCACAGAGGTGCACAGCTTCGTATAGCACCACACCCACAGCCCCGTGCAGCACAGCTTCGTACAGCACCACACCCACAGCCCTGTGCAGCACAGAGGTGCACAGCTTCGTACAGCACTGTACAGCACCATGCCCCACAGCCCCGCGCAGCACAGAGGTGCACAGCTTCGCACAGCACCGTACAGCACCACACCCCACAGCCCGCGCAGCACAGAGGTGCACAGCTTCGTATAGCACCACACCCACAGCCCCGTGCAGCACAGCTTCGTACAGCACCACACCCACAGCCCTGTGCAGCACAGAGGTGCACAGCTTCGTACAGCACTGTACAGCACCATGCCCCACAGCCCCGCGCAGCACAGAGGTGCACAGCTTCGCACAGCACCGTACAGCACCACACCCCACAGCCCGCGCAGCACAGAGGTGCACAGCTTCGTATAGCACCACACCCACAGCCCCGTGCAGCACAGCTTCGTACAGCACCACACCCACAGCCCTGTGCAGCACAGAGGTGCACAGCTTCGTACAGCACTGTACAGCACCATGCCCCACAGCCCCGCGCAGCACAGAGGTGCACAGCTTCGCACAGCACCGTACAGCACCACACCCCACAGCCCGCGCAGCACAGAGGTGCACAGCTTCGTATAGCACCACACCCACAGCCCCGTGCAGCACAGCTTCGTACAGCACCACACCCACAGCCCTGTGCAGCACAGAGGTGCACAGCTTCGTACAGCACTGTACAGCACCATGCCCCACAGCCCCGCGCAGCACAGAGGTGCACAGCTTCGCACAGCACCGTACAGCACCACACCCCACAGCCCGCGCAGCACAGAGGTGCACAGCTTCGTATAGCACCACACCCACAGCCCCGTGCAGCACAGCTTCGTACAGCACCACACCCACAGCCCTGTGCAGCACAGAGGTGCACAGCTTCGTACAGCACTGTACAGCACCATGCCCCACAGCCCCGCGCAGCACAGAGGTGCACAGCTTCGCACAGCACCGTACAGCACCACACCCCACAGCCCGCGCAGCACAGAGGTGCACAGCTTCGTATAGCACCACACCCACAGCCCCGTGCAGCACAGCTTCGTACAGCACCACACCCACAGCCCTGTGCAGCACAGAGGTGCACAGCTTCGTACAGCACTGTACAGCACCATGCCCCACAGCCCCGCGCAGCACAGAGGTGCACAGCTTCGCACAGCACCGTACAGCACCACACCCCACAGCCCGCGCAGCACAGAGGTGCACAGCTTCGTATAGCACCACACCCACAGCCCCGTGCAGCACAGCTTCGTACAGCACCACACCCACAGCCCTGTGCAGCACAGAGGTGCACAGCTTCGTACAGCACTGTACAGCACCATGCCCCACAGCCCCGCGCAGCACAGAGGTGCACAGCTTCGCACAGCACCGTACAGCACCACACCCCACAGCCCGCGCAGCACAGAGGTGCACAGCTTCGTATAGCACCACACCCACAGCCCCGTGCAGCACAGCTTCGTACAGCACCACACCCACAGCCCTGTGCAGCACAGAGGTGCACAGCTTCGTACAGCACTGTACAGCACCATGCCCCACAGCCCCGCGCAGCACAGAGGTGCACAGCTTCGCACAGCACCGTACAGCACCACACCCCACAGCCCGCGCAGCACAGAGGTGCACAGCTTCGTATAGCACCACACCCACAGCCCCGTGCAGCACAGCTTCGTACAGCACCACACCCACAGCCCTGTGCAGCACAGAGGTGCACAGCTTCGTACAGCACTGTACAGCACCATGCCCCACAGCCCCGCGCAGCACAGAGGTGCACAGCTTCGCACAGCACCGTACAGCACCACACCCCACAGCCCGCGCAGCACAGAGGTGCACAGCTTCGTATAGCACCACACCCACAGCCCCGTGCAGCACAGCTTCGTACAGCACCACACCCACAGCCCTGTGCAGCACAGAGGTGCACAGCTTCGTACAGCACTGTACAGCACCATGCCCCACAGCCCCGCGCAGCACAGAGGTGCACAGCTTCGCACAGCACCGTACAGCACCACACCCCACAGCCCGCGCAGCACAGAGGTGCACAGCTTCGTATAGCACCACACCCACAGCCCCGTGCAGCACAGCTTCGTACAGCACCACACCCACAGCCCTGTGCAGCACAGAGGTGCACAGCTTCGTACAGCACTGTACAGCACCATGCCCCACAGCCCCGCGCAGCACAGAGGTGCACAGCTTCGCACAGCACCGTACAGCACCACACCCCACAGCCCGCGCAGCACAGAGGTGCACAGCTTCGTATAGCACCACACCCACAGCCCCGTGCAGCACAGCTTCGTACAGCACCACACCCACAGCCCTGTGCAGCACAGAGGTGCACAGCTTCGTACAGCACTGTACAGCACCATGCCCCACAGCCCCGCGCAGCACAGAGGTGCACAGCTTCGCACAGCACCGTACAGCACCACACCCCACAGCCCGCGCAGCACAGAGGTGCACAGCTTCGTATAGCACCACACCCACAGCCCCGTGCAGCACAGCTTCGTACAGCACCACACCCACAGCCCTGTGCAGCACAGAGGTGCACAGCTTCGTACAGCACTGTACAGCACCATGCCCCACAGCCCCGCGCAGCACAGAGGTGCACAGCTTCGCACAGCACCGTACAGCACCACACCCCACAGCCCGCGCAGCACAGAGGTGCACAGCTTCGTACAGCACCACACCCACAGCCCCGCGCAGCACAGAGGTGCACAGCTTCGTACAGCACCACACCCACAGCGCCGTGCAGCACAGAGGTGCACAGCTTCGTACAGCACCGTACAGCACCACACCCCACAGCCCTGCGCAGCACAGAGGTGCACAGCTTCGTACAGCACCACACCCACAGCCCCGTGCAGCACAGAGGTGCACAGCTTCGCACAGCACTGTACAGCACCACAACCCACAGCCCCGCGCAGCACAGAGGTGCACAGCTTCGTACAGCACCACACCCACAGCCCCACGCAACACAGACGTGTGCAGTAGAGAACCGCATGGCAAAGCACAAAATGGCACAGCACCACACCGCACACTCTGCTACATCCAGTGGAGCCCTTCTCAGTCGTAACCTCTCTCTCCCCAGCCTACGAGGACAGACAGCAGTTAAAGCGACGGGAGATTGCTGCTCGCTCCTGGTTTCCATCCCCCGGGGGCGAATCCCCGGCCTCAAGTGCGCTGCGCAGACTGGGTCTGGCTGGGAAAGCGGGAGCAGGCCGCGTGCCAGGCCCCTCGTCCGCCTGTTCCCCCCTCAACCTGGTCCGCAAGAAGGCCGACACTGGCGGGACACAAATCTCCACCACACAGCGCAGGAATTCTGCCCCTGGGGGGCTCGATGTAAGTGTTGATCGGAGGAGAGAAGCGGGGGCCTCTTCGAGGAAACCAGAGCCAGAGGGGGTGGGTGTGAGCAGTGCAGAGCCTGCAGTGCGAGAGCAGGGGGCACAGATGCACAGCACTCACACAGACTCGGACCACTCGACCTCTGCACCCACCACAGACGGCTACCAGGCAGCTGGAGCACTAGGTACAGCATGGGGTTGTGGGACAGTGGAGGAGCAGGATGCCTGCTCTAAAACCCTGCAGGTCAGGTCTCTGGTGGCTGATTACAGTGACTCTGGTTCTGAATCTGAGCACTGAGGAGCTGTAGGAATCTCCCTCTCTCCTATCATACTCTGCTCCCTCAGTAACACTCAGTCGTTTCAGCTCTGACCTACAAGCGATTCACAGTGGCTGGAGCTGGTGAACTGGGCTGAAGTGGACTGGTGGAAGCCCTACACCCTGACCAGACTGTGGGACCTGACCAGACTGTCCCTGACCCCTGGACTGTCCGGTCAGAGCAGAGGACAGCCGTGCTCCCTCCTGCTGCCTGACCCCTGGACTGTCCGGTCAGAGCAGAGGACAGCTGTGTCTCAAACTCACGGATGCTGTCCTGCACTGTCCATCTGGGTACCGTGGTACATGACAAGAGTGGAGCCCTGTCTGGGTGGGTGTGGTCTGTGTGTAAATGAAATCCAGTACAGACAAAATGTTGATGTTTTTCATTCCTTTTATTACAACAATTAAAAAGATATGCAAAATACAAACTTGGCCTCTTTTATTGCAAAAAATGACAGTGGGTTTAGCAGAGTTATTCCAGCAGTATCTGTTTGAAAGTGATGCTTCCAGGGCAGTGCCTGCACAAGGGCTTTGTCACATGACTTCTGGGACACAAGAGGGGTCATGAGACCTAGAGTACACGGCGTGCCAGAGGACGGTGACTGAATCCGCTTCTTGTACAGAGGCAGGGTGAACACCAGATGGCGCCAGTGCTCGCTTGTGTGGTTTGGTATAGGTGTGACATGCAAGTATGGCAGTCAGGTGGGAGAGTTTCTGGCACCCTGTCACAGGTAGACCCGGCGCAGGTCACTGGGGGAGGTTATTGTGTTGCATTGCGGACAGAGCTTCTTTGAACCCTAAAAACAGGGAGGCAACTTGTCAAAATCACTTCACACAACAGAGTAATATGCTCTCCTCTGACTAAAGGATAGCAGGACCTTTAGTACCGGAGACTACTGTCTCATTGCACAGTAGAACAGTGCTGTTACAATAGGGGCTACAGTCCCAGTGCAGTAGAACAGTCCTGTTACAATAGGGGCTACAGTCCCAGTGCAGTAGAACAGTCCTGTTACAATAGGGGCTATAGTCCCAGTGCAGTAGGACAGTCCTGTTACAATAGGGGCTATAGTCCCAGTGCAGTAGAACAGTCCTGTTACAATAGGGGCTATAGTCCCAGTACTTTAGCATAGCATTACAGCAGGTGGTTAATTATACAGTCCAGGTCCTCACCAGTGAGCGGAGCCAGCAGTCCTCACAGTGGATGTGCCAACATTGAATAGATGCCACTGGTACAGAGTAGGAGTCCTGGGAAGAGAGAAGTGCAGGATAAAGACGGTGTCTGCGATGCCAATGTTGTCAGCAGGGTGGTGAATCTGTCTGCGGCCTTCATTCAAACTCAAATTCGAAGATCTTTATTGGCAAGCCCACCAATCACACTGCTGCCAAAATAGCTGTTCCTTGGGTTGTGACAAGAGCTCATTGCCACAGCCATATCACCCTGCAACTCACAACTGGCAACGCACTGAAGCTAAGCAGGTGTGAGCCTGGTCAGTACCTGGATGGGAGACTTCCTGGGAAAAACTAAGGCTGCTGCTGGAAGAGGTGTTAGTGGGGCCAGCAGGGGGTGCTCACCCTGCTGTCTGTGTGGGTCCTAATGCCCCAGTGTAGTGACAGGGACACTATACTGTAAAAAAAACAGGCGCCGTCCTTCGGATGAGACGTAAAACGGAGGTCTTGATTCTCTGTGGTCATTAAAAATCCCAGGGTGTTTCTCGAAAAGAGTAGGGGTGTAACCCCTGCGTCCTGGCCAAATTTCCCATTGGCCCTTACCAATCATGGCCTCCTAATAATCCCCATCTCTGAACTGGCTTCATCACTCTGCTCTCCTCCCCACCGAGAGCTGGTGTGTGGTGAGCGTTCTGGCGCACTATGGCTGCCGTCGCATCATCCAGGTGGGGCTGCACATTGGTGGTGGTGGAGGGGAGTCCCCATTACCTGTAAAGCGCTGTGAGTGAAGTGTCCAGAAAAGTGCTATATGAGTGTAAGCAATTATTATTATAATCATACACTGGGCCACAAGATCTGTTGTGTTTCCTCTTCCCCATAGGATTGGAATTTGTTATCTGCACATGACATGTTTTAACAGGACTGTCTGCATTGTCTGTTGGATATCTGTCTGTTTAGTGTAATCCTGTTCCGGGACTGGACACCACACTTCATTGCCACATGGGCAAATATTCAATACTGACAGGCATTGATCCCTTTCTGCTCCAGGTCCGGCGCTGCCGGGTCAGAACTCTCGGAGGTGTGTGTGAGGAGTGCTGCTCTCACCAGGCAGACGTGACAGCGGTAGGTCTCTCTCTGCTGCAGTCGGGCCGTCAGCGCTGTGATGCGGGCTCGGAGCGGCTCTGCTGACTCCCTGACAGAGAGAGACAGGCTAATGCACACTGACCAGCCACAGACGGACACAGCTGCCAGGCTTACAGGAACTGAATTTAATGACTGGAATATGAGGAATAATACAAATCGATCTCCTTCCCAGTGTTCTAAATCATCAGTGAATGAGTCTAATTCCTGGCTCCTCTTCATCAATTTCCAGCCCATATTTACTCACCCTGTGAAGCTAATGGCTGTATCCGCTTCCCTCCTGCTATTGGACTCTGCTTCCTTGTCTTGCACTGGGAATCTGAGTGTGGAGTCAGGGAAAAGACTGAGCTTAGGTCTGACTTCAGCGCTCCAAAGTCAGAAACACGATCTGAACTCGGGGAAGAGAACTGGGGTCAGAGCTCAGGAGTCAGGGAAGAAATCTGAACTCGGGGAAGAGGACTGGGGTCAGAGCTCCGGAGTCAGGGAAGCGATCTGAACTCGGGGAGGAGAACTGGGGTCAGAGCTCCGGAGTCAGGGAAGCGATTTGAACTCGGGGAAGAGGACTGGGGTCAGAGCTCCGGAGTCAGGGAAGCGATCTGATCTTGGGGAAGAGGACTGGGGTCAGAGCTCCGGAGTCAGGGAAGCGATCTGAACTTGGGGAAGAGGACTGGGGTCAGAGCTCCAGAGTCAGGGAAGCGATCTGATCTCGGGGAAGAGGACTGGGGTCAGGGAAAAAGGCTGAACTGAGCAGACTGCGGATCACACATCAAGCACTGAGAGGAGGAGGATGAAGACTCAGCAGAGAAGTTGTGATATGATTGATAATGGAGTGACGATGACAGGAACTGAGCCTGAGTAGACATCAGAGGAGTGTGAGGAACTGAGGAAGAGGGGGATCTCTCCAGGGAGTTTAGGATACGGGGAGCCCTCCGGCTCGGAGTCCAGCTCACTGTCCACACTGAAGGGGGTTCCCAGCTGTCCTGAGAGAGGGGGAAGGGGGTTAATATGCTACAGTCAGAGACCTCTCATTGTTTCTCTGCTGTGTATTATAGTGCAGTATTGCATATCGGAGTGCTATTATAGCATAGAGCTCTGCACTCTGAATCTGTTCATTTAATGTTCCTGCTGTCATAGTCCTGAGACTGACAACAGAAAACCTAGGAGGATGTCCTAAAGCCTTCTGGGAACTGTAGTTCAAAGCCTTCTGGGAACTGTAGTTTGTCCCCCAGGGCTGCATGTCTGCTCGCCTGATCTGTAGAGGACACAAACCCTCGATGCGCGATGCACAGCCCAGCCCCTCGTTACATTCTTCTGCTTCTCTTCCTGCACCAGTGCTGGGAGTCCTGTCCCCACTGTTCTCCTCTGAGTCTGTAAGTCTGAGTGTCTTCACTGGGGGGGCCTCCTGAAACCAGTCAATAATCAACCCCTCATCAATCAGCCCTCTCGCTGCCTGGCCACAGCACCATTTCAGAACGGATCGGCGATCGCGCCACGTACCTGGTGATCACCCAGAGCCCTGTTCCTCCTGCAGCCCCCTGCACGAACTGAAACACATCGGTCAGAAAGACAGCAGCAGCAGCAACAGACTCACAGCACGGCTACTCTCAGCCCCTCACCTCCCAGACGAGCCTCTCTGTTGGTCTTCACCTGCAGGAACATCTGGGACAGGGGGGGTCGCCCGTTAGAAAAGACACTGTGCACAACCCAACCGAGGCAAAATCAAAACGCGCGACCTGGGACGGTCTGCGCAGCTGTAGAGATGGACAGGGAGACAGTGAAAGAGTCCCACTGCTGTGCACTCACCTGCTGTCTGTCCAGTTTCTGCCCCTCATCTTCGGAAGGGGGCGACCCCAATGAGGGAGACTGCAGAGAGAAAGAGAGAGAGAGAGAGAGGGGGAAAGAGGGACTCATTACTGGGAACATCAGGAGGGTTACAGGGTTTCACTCTGCAGTTTCACAATGCACTGTCTGTTTCACACTATGCTGTTTCACAATGCAGTGTTTCACACCACACTGTTGAACACTGTACTGCACTGTATTGTTCTGTTTCACACTGTGCTGTAATATTTCACAGTGTACTGCACTGTTTCACACTCTTTCTCATGCACTGTACTCTTTCACGCTGCACTGTTGCACAATGTACTGCTCTGTTTCACACTGCACTACAATGTTTCACAATGCAGTGTTTCACACCACACTGTTGGACACTGTACTGCACTTTCATACTGTGCTGGACTATTTCAGTGTATTGCACTGTTTCACACTGCATNACACTGCACTCTTTCACGCTGCACTGTTGCACAATGTACTGCTCCGTTTCACACTGCACTGCACTCTTTCACACTGCACTGTCACACTGTACTATTCTGTTTCACACTTCACTTTTACGCACTGTTGCACACTGTACTGCAGTTACACACTGCATCGTTTCATACTGCACTGTTTCACACTGTATCACTCTTTCACACTGCACTGCACTTTTACGCACTGTTGCACACTGTACTGCACTGTTTCATACTGCAGTTTCATACTGTATCTCACTCTCTCACNCTGCACTGTTTCACACTGCACTGTACTGTTTCACACTGCACTGTGCACACTGTACTGCTCTGTTTCACACTGCACTCTTTCATACTGCACTGCTGTGCACTAAAAGACCCTCACTTACTTGATCACAGGCCTGCAGCTCCTGGAGGTGCTCTGACTGAGAGAGGCTGGAGTGACAGAGTGGTACAGTAAGTTTCTACATAGAATTATAAACCTGTTAGATCACACGTTTAATAAATCTTACACCTTTCACACAAGGTTTATGCAAGGCCCATTCTCTAGGACTGGGAGCTGTTCTGATTCTAGCATGTGTGGGAATTCAGGGATTAGATTTTTTAAATTTAAGGAAGAATGTTTGTCTGATCTCAGAGTATTTCTCACACTGCAGCAGAAAGTGCACCTCTGTCTCCACTTGTCCCCACTGGCAGTAGGTGGACAACCTGTCCTCTCTGGACATTCAGGTCTGTCTGTGTCCAGTTTCTATGGCCAGAAAAGTCTATTCCTCTGTCCCTCTGTCCGTCTCAATTTGAAACTTAAATGTGCTTTTCTAAGAGGATGCATGTACTGGGAGTTAAAATAAGACATAATAGCATAGGTGCTGTAATGAATAAATTAATGAATGACAGGAGTGGGGAAAATATGAGTTGTGGCAGAGTATGTCACTGTTTGGGGGTCAGTAAGGCAGTGAAGGACAAAGTTCACGTCTGCCCCTCTCCCCTGTACCTGGCTGGCAGTGAGTCCAGGTGTTCCAGTTCACTGCGCAGGTGGTCCAGGAGCTCGGCTCGGGCGAGGTCAGTCTGACACAGTGGGCATCGCAGAGAGAGGGGTGCTTCACTGAACCTCTCTAGGGGGGACACACAAAGCAGGGCACATATTTTGAGAACTAGCAGAACACTTTGAGCCCCAAGGAGTGTGTCGCCTGTGTGAGGTCACCCCTGTGTCGCCTCTGGGCCTGCAGGGTCAAATCACTGACACGCTGCCAGGGGAGAACACGGGCTGAGCAGCCCAGAAATTAGACATGCTGACACCCCCCTCCTCCTCCACATCCTCCAATTCTGTGTGAAGCTGCTTAATGAGACACCACGAAATCAGACACAGCTCCTGGGAGACCCCGCCTCTCCCTCCCCTCTGCGTCTCCAATTGTAAATTCAAAGTCAAAGAGCTGACTGATGAGTTACAGTGCTTTCAAACCAGATCCAATTAACACAACATTTACAGTATGAACACATTGGACATTTATGGACATCACAGAAAACCTTACTGAGAGACAGGCTCACTGTCTGTTCCTCAGGCTGGGACAGGAGATCACACAATGTATTATTATTACTGAGAGACAGGATCACTGTCTGTTCCTCAGGCTGGGACAGGAGATCACACAATGTATTATTATTATTACTGAGAGACAGGATCACTGTCTGTTCCTCAGGCTGGGACAGGAGATCACACACTGTATTATTATTACTGAGAGACAGGCTCACTGTCCGTTCCTCAGGCTGGGACAGGAGGAGATCACACTCACACTTCTCCCGACCTGCGCAGAGCTCAGGCTCAACCTGCAGGGGTCAGACCTGTTTGAGGCACAGAGAAGAGAGCTGGCAGCTATCAGGCTTATGGACAGAGCTGATGGAGAGGATCTGGGGTCCACAGAATCTGTACTGGGGTAAGGACATCCCACCACACAAAGACGGAAACAGCCAGCCTGATTTTCGGGGTACAGAGCACACATGAGCAGCCAGCCTGACTTTCGGGGCTCGGGACCCAGAGCAGCAGCTCTCTCCCACAGGCGTGCTCCCACCCCCACGCTCTCACAGTCGGCCCACCCAGGAGCGTCCTCACAGACAGCAGGTCCTTCACATGCTAATGAGCAGCCCCCCGGGACAGAGGACAGAGGGCGGTGGCTATTGTTACGCCACCTGCACAGCGCGGGGCGGCTCTGGGGTTACAGGGGGTTCTCAAGAAAGGAGAAGAAGTCCTCCTGAGCTCTCTACCCCTTCACTCCTCTCCCTCTGTGCTTCCACACCTCCGCCTATCTCCTCTCCTTTCACTCCATGCTCTGTTCCTGCTCCTCCTCTCCCCCACTGTCTCTACCTCTTGACAAATGGGCTGATTATTCCGAACAGATTGATGCTCCTTTTCAGCTCGACCCCTTGACCCCTGCACTCTCCCTCCCCCTCCCTCCCAGCACAGCACACTTTGCAACACAATGGCAGCACCCTGCCTCCTGTGTTTCTCCCATCCTGCTCCTATTAACACAACAACAACACCCTGTGCTCCTCACACACTGCTGCTGAGAGAGAGGAGAGAGGGATAGACTGAGAGAGAGGAGGAGAGAGAGACAGGTCTTCCAGAAGGAAGCCAGACCTCAGGAAACAAATACCACAACAACACACTGAAGCACACATCCAGCTACACAAACCTCAGTCTGACTCTTAGCTCTTCTGGGAGTTTTGACCTGGCAGTGAAGGCACTGAGGGAGAAGGCACTCAGGGCTTTCTATGCAATAAGAAGGAGGCTCTTCAACATCAACCCACCAACAAGAATCTGGTTCCAAATATTTGAAAGTGTAATCCAACCCATTGCCCTATACGGCAGTGAAGTGTGGGGTCCCCTCACAGACCAGCATTACACTCAATGGGACAAACACCCCACAGAAACTCTGCACATGGAGATCTGTAGAAACATCCTCCGTGTGCAGAGAAAAACACCTAACAACAGGTGCAGGGCCGAATTAGGCCAGTACCCACTATTGATAAACATACAGAAAAGAGTATTCAAGTATTGGCTACACCTAAAAAACAGCAACCAAAATTCCTACCACCACAAAGCCCTGCTGAGCCAAGAGCTGAGCCCAAAACAGAGCCCCCTGAGCCAGCTGGTCCTGAGGCTCACCGACCTGAGCCACACCGACACTAACCAGCCTCAGGACAGCACTGCAAGAGCACCACAACCCAGACTCAACCACATCACAGCACAGATCAAACAGCAATATCTCACACACTGGGACACACACACACAAACACAACATAAACTGGAATGCTACAGAACCCTAAACAGACAATACACACTAGCTGAATATCTAACCAAGATAAATAACAGCAAACAGAAACAGTCCCTGATGAAGTACAGGCTCAGTGACCACAGTCTGGCCATAGAAACTGGGTGACACAGGCAGACCTGGCTGCCCAGAGAGGACAGGCTGTGCTCCCACTGCCAGCGGGGAGAGATTGAGACAGAGGTGCACTTCCTACTGCACTGTGACAGATACTCTGGGATTAGAGAAACATTCTTTCTCAAATTTACACAGCTAATCCCAGAATTCCCATACCTGCCAGAATCATAATGGGTCCCAATCCCACTGGGAGAGGGAGGAGGGAACTCAGCTGAACTGGCAGCCCAGTATGTGATCTCCTGTCACAGCCTGAGGAACAGTGAGTCTGTCTCCCAATAATGCTCCATAGTTTTATATGTAAATGTATTATGATGTGTCTATATTGTGAATGTCTTTAGATTTTATGTTAATTGTATTTGTTTTGCTTTGGCAACACTGATTTATTAATTGGTCATGCCAATACAGCACCTTGAATTGAATTGAGGAGAGAGAGAGACTGAGAGAGAGAAGGAAAGGAGAGACAGACTGAGATAGAAGAGGAGAGGAGAGACAGACAGAGAGAGGAGGAGAGGAGAGGGATGGACTAAGAGAGAGGAGGAGAGGACAGAGACAGACTGAGAGAGACAGAGGGAGAGATCCGGAGATCCAGCACGTTTGGCTGTATGAAACTGCAGCTCTGGGCTGAATATGGGTTGCTGTGTGCTGGAAACTGGGGTGCGCACGAGGCCCTGGGTTACTGGCCAGCCGGCTCTGCTGACCTGCCGTCCCGGACTCACTCTGGTCCGTCCCGGACACGCGGACACACTCACCTCTCCTTTGGCCAGCAGATCCAGCGCTGTCGGGGCTGGCCGTCCGGCGGCCCCTCCTGGCTGCGTCCAGCAGGCCCTCCATCCCGCTGTCGTCCCTCTGCCGCCGGCCTCTCTCTCGGGCGCGGCGCTGGGTCGGGGGGCGCTCCTCGGGAGGGGTGCAGGGGGGCGCGGGGGCCCCCAGCCTCTTGTTGGTGCTCACGGTGGCGGCCAGGGCGGCGGCGTAGGCGCTGGAGAGGCGCTCCATCCCCTCGGGGAACGAGAGCGAGGGGTGGGGGGCTGGGGAGTGGGAGAACGGGGGCAGGGCTGGGAACCCCCCCAGCGTGGGGTGTCGGAAACCAGGGGGGCCAGGGGGGTGAGCCGGAGGGAAGGACAGGTAGTCTTGAGGGCCAGGATGAGGGTATAGGGGTCCCAGGGAGTATGACCCCCCACTCAAGAAGGGGACTGAGCTCTCTACTGTCACTGGGACCCCAAAACCACGGGTATGGGGTGCAGGAGGCTGTTTGTGCTGTTTCGGGGAGGAGGTCTGGGTCAGGCAGGATAGGGAGCTCAGGAGCCCCGCAGACTTGTCCATCTCTACACAACACAGCACGGGAGCTACACAACCAGACACAACACAACAGGGGCAGCACCACGCAGCAAGCACCGCCACACAAGAGAGCTACACTGTGCAACACACACACTTGAAGGTACACAACTACGCAGCACACAACAGCACAAAGCTGGCCAAGACACCACGAAACACAGCAGCACGTCTGGATGGCTGGTCGCAGAAGAACTGGGGCTGAGAGACACACCGTCTGCCTCTGTACAGAGAAAGACAAACACAAAACAAGCATCACAAACACATCCGACTTACTGACACACTGTTAACACTCCACCACCATCATTATCACCATCACCATCACCTCTATCATCACTATCATGAGCATCATCAATCACCACCATCATCACTATCACCATCAGCATCATCATTATCATCACCATCATCACTATCATTGTCATCACTATCATCATCATCACTATCATAGGCATCATCATCACCATATCATCACTATCATCACCATCATCTTCATCACTATCACCATCATTATCACTATCACCATCATCACCATGACCATAACCACCACCATCATCATCCTCCTCAGATCTGTAGAGTCACTCAGTCCAGCTCCTCTGTATCTTCACATTAACACTCTGTCATCATCAGATCTATGGAAAGTTAATTCTTTACAATCACAGGGATCCCTTTATATTCCCAGGGCTGTATATAGCTATATCCTTTTTTCCAAAGTTCGACTGCTGCTCAGAATTCTCCGTGTGTCAGGAGCGTGGTGATGATGAAGACTGCTCCTCACCCTCTCTGTGCCCCCGGCTCACCCTCTCAGGAGAGAAATGAAGACACACACACAGTCTCTCACTTACCTTGTGTCTCTGTCTCGAGGTGACAAAGGACTGAGAGAGTAGGAGAGAGCAGAGAGGCTTTTAAGGGCTGAATTCAAACTTCAGTGAGCCTCTGCCCCTCCCCCACTCCTTTCTCTCCCTCTGTCCATCTGTAGAAACTCCCACTCCTCCCACACTCCTCCCTCTCTCACTCCGCCCATCTCTCACTCCTCTCCTTCACTCTGTCCATCTGTAACAATCTCTCACTCCTCTCTCACTGTATCTGTAACAATCTCTCACTCCTCTCTCACTCTGTTCATCTATAACTATCTCTCACACCTTTCTAATTCCATGAATCTGTAACACTCTCACTCCTCTGCACATTAATACATTGACACAGAAACAGGCAGGAACTTTACACACCTTTCCTGAAGATTACAGAGCACTGAACTTCCTCAGTCTAAAACACAGAGTACAGGGGGATCCGGCACAATTGTTCCATTACCTCAAGAGCATTGACAGTCAACCCAGTGGACTTCTTCACAATCAACAGTGAAACACTCCAAAGGACACAGGAGGATTTGCAACTTGCAAGTGTTTGTAAATCTGAGAGCAGGGGGCACTTCTTTACACAACGAGTGGTGGGAGTGTGGAACAAGCCGCCCAGCCATGTTTTGGAAGCTGATTTCAGGAAAGGGCTGGAAAAGACCCCAGAACAATTAGCTACTAGATACTGATTGAGCTGGATGAGTTGGATGGCATCCTCCTTTTTTTAGGTCTAATGATCAGGCTTTAGCAATTAAAATAGATCTCTGCCTGTGGTCATTTTAGGTCAGCTAAAGCTGTTACACTGACCACTCACAGAGGCACCAAAGTGGCTGTTTTGAAGGAACAAGCAGAAAGGAAGAAAGAAGCAAAAAATAAAAAAAACTGATGTTGTTACACTGCCTCACCAACCAGAGGGATGCTCGTGTCCTCTGAAGAGAGGGGAGACAGAGCCCCCTGCAGGAGAAATGAGGTATATTACTCACTACTGACTGCCACTAGTGCACATTTATGTCTGGATCACACCCCACAGCTACACTGCAATGTCACTTTCACTATGCTGTATTACACTGTACTGTACCAACCTGCAATCTCACAGTGTAACTGTACTGTACAACATTGTTCTGTACTACAATTACACTGTGTCATTGTACTGTTCTACACTGGCATAGTACTGTGCCAGCAGCCATATCACCCTGCAACTCACAACTGGCAACCCACTGAAACTAAGCAGATGTAAGCCTGGTCAGTACCTGGATGGGAGATCTCCTGGGAAAAACTAAGGTTGCTGCTGGAAGAGGTGTTAGTGGGGCCAGCAGGGGGCGCTCACCCTGTGGTCCATGTGGGTCCTAATGCCCCAGTATAGTGACGGGGACACTTTGGATGAGATGTAAAACCGAGGTCCTGACTCTCTGTGGTCATTAAAAATCCCAGGGCGTTTCTCCCTGGTGTCCTGGCCAAATTTCCCATTGGCCCTTACCAATCATGGCCTCCTAATAATCCCCATCTCTGAACCGGCTTCATCACTCTGCTCTCCTCCCCACTAATAGCTGATGTGTGGTGAGCGTTCTGGCACACTATGGCTGCCGTCGCATCATCCAGGTGGATGCTGCACATTGGTGGTGGTGGAGGGGAGTCCCCATTACCTGTAAAGCGCTTTGAGTGGAGTGTCCAGAAAAGTGCTATATAAGTGTAAGCAATTATTATTATTATTATTACTGTATTACACTATACTGTACTACAATCTCACTGTGTTACTGTGCTGTATTGTCACTATACTGTAGTACAATTGCACTGTGTCACTGTACAGTTCTACACTGTATTGTACTGTACTGCAATCTTACTGCATCACTGTGCTGCACTAAACTGTGTTGTACTGTACTACAATATCACTGTGTCACTGTGCTTCATTGTCACTATACCTTACTACAATCTCACTGTGTCACTGTACTGTACTACACTGCATTGTACTGTACTACGATCTCACTGTGTCACTGTACAACAATCTCATTGTGTCACTGTACTGTACTACACTGTATTGTACTGTACTACAATCTCACTGTGTCACTGTGCTATATTGTCACTGTATTACAATCTCACTGTGTCACTGTTCTAAATTGTCACTATACTGTAATACAATCGCACTGCATCACTGTGCTGCACTACACTGTATTGTACTGTATCACAATCTTACTGCATCACTGTGCTGCACTACACTGTACTGTACTGTATTGTACTGTACTACAATATCACCGTGTCACTGTGCTTTATTGTTACTATACTGTACTACAATCTCACTGCATCACCATACTGTACTATAATCTCACTGTGTCACTGTGCTATATTGTCACTATACTGTACTACAATCTCACTGCGTCACTGTACTGTACTCCACTGTATTGTACTGCACTATAATCTCACTGCATCACTGTACTGTACTACACTGTATTGTACTGTACTACAATCTCACTGCGTCACTGTGCTGTACTACACTGTATTGTACTGTACTACAATCTCACTGTGTCACTGTGCTGTACTACACTGTATTGTACTGTACTACAATCTCACTGTGTCACTGTGCTATATTGTCACTATACTGTACTTCAATCTCACTGTGTCACTGTACTGTACAACAATCTCATTGTGTCACTGTACTGTACTACACTGTATTGTACTGTACTACAATCTCACTGTGTCACTGTGCTATATTGTCACTATACTGTACTTCAATCTCACTGTGTCACTGTACTGTACAACAATCTCATTGTGTCACTGTACTGTACTACACTGTATTGTACTGTACTACAATCTCACTGTCACTGTGCTATATTGTAACTGTACTGTACTACAATCTCACTGTGTCACTGTGCTATATTGTCACTATACTGTACTTCAATCTCACTGTGTCACTGTACTGTACTACACTGTATTGTACTGTACTACAATCTCACTGTGTCACTGTGCGATATTGTCACTGTACTTACTACAATCTCACTGTCACTGTGCTATATTATAACTGTACTGTACTACAATCTCACTGTGTCACTGTGCTATATTGTCACTATACTGTACTTCAATTTCACTGTGTCACTGTACTGTACTACACTGTATGGTACTGCACTACAATCTCACCATGTCACTGTACTCTACTGCACACATTTGCGGCCAGAGAGTGTGACAGGCCACACAGTGTGGGAGGGACTTGTCATTGTGGAGGTTTAGAGTTCACAGTTCCTCCTGCAGAGTCCTGGCAGACGCAGTCTCTGAATTCTGCTGCAGCCAGGAGGCTGTTAGATGCTGACAGATCCAGTCACCATGTTGACAATGAACACGTTTTTTAAATTCATTTGTATCAGGCTGATACTGGGGAATCTATGTATTTAATCTATTTGGACAAGTTCTATAAACCTTCTTCTCTTCTGTGTCAACTCAGTCTGTCCTCAGTCCAGTCTGTCCTCAGCCTGTCCTTAGTGTCTGTCTTCAGTCTGTCCTCAGTCCAGTCTGTCCTCAGTCTGTCCTCAGCCTGTCCTCAGTGTCTGTCTTCATTCTGTCTTCAGTCCAGTCTGTCCTTAGTGTCTGTCCTCTGTCTGTCCTCAGTCCAGTCTGTCTTCAGCCTGTCCTCAATGTCTGTCTTCAGTGTGACTTCAGTCCAGTCTGTCCTCAGTAAGTCTGCTCTGTAAGTCTGAATTAACACCAGTGGGACTGGAGGTGACCTGAGAGAAAGTGTAACAGGACTCGGAGCTGAGCTGTGGAGGGGGGGGGGGTGGAATCCCCGTTGCCACAGCGACGCAGTGTTTGTTAGACCGAGGGTGAGTCACAGGGTGTGAGTCAGAGTCAAGGGAAATTCACACCACACACTCGCGCACGCACACACTCCTCTGTTCCAGCATAGACACACACTACACTGCACCACACACACGTAACTCACAGGTGCACTGCGAATACACAGGAAGTTTTCAGGTACTATATCAGAGGAAGGTCAAGGCTGCATACTCAGCTCTGTGACTCCCTTCACACTGAGTTCAGGTTTTGTATCGGAGGAGAGTCAGGGCTGTGTGGTCATCTCTGAGACTCCTGAAAGGAGTCAGCTCAGGGCCAGTGCCAGTAAACCAGAAGAAATTTTCTGGCACATTGCAGCTTCATCCGACAACCAGACTGGAAGGAGTCTCACCACAAAAAGAGGGGGTGACAGGTATGTGAATAGGATATCCTTTTTTGTGTAGATTTCCTAGAACATCATCCACTTGCTTTTTCACAAAATACCAAAGGAGTGCTATAAAATAAAATACTAAAATCAAGAGTATTAACTGCACAGTCACAGGGCTCTAGACTCTTCTAGTCTCTGTGGAGTCCAGTACACTGACACAGCCCATTCACAGGCTCTAGACACTTCTAGTCCCTGTGGAGTCCAGCACACTGACACAGCCCAGTCACAGGCTCTGGACTCTTCTAGTCCCTGTGGAGTCCAGGACACTGACACAGCCCAGTCACAGGGCTCTGGACTCTTCTGGTCCCTGTGGAGTCCAGGACACTGACACAGCCCAGTCACAGGCTCTAGACTCTTCTAGTCCTTGTGGAGTCCAGGACACTGACACAGCCCAGTCACAGGGCTCTAGACTCTTCTAGTCCCTGTGGAGTCCAGGACACTGACACAGCCCAGTCACAGGGCTCTGGACTCTTCTACTCCCTGTGGAGACCAGGACACTGACACAGCCCAGTCACAGTGCTCTGGACTCTTCTAGTCCCTGTGGAGTCCAGGACACTGACACAGCCCAGTCACAGGGCTCTAGACTCTTCTAGAACCTATAAGAGAACAAAAGGTGTAGAGAGCTTGAGAAGGAGGAGAGAGAGCGGGAAAGCAGAGCTGGAGAAGGCTGGAGTAGGAGACAGCAGGGAAGGAAGAGAGAGAGCGTGAGGGAGGGACAGCCGCAGTGACGTGCTGCGGTTGGTTACACTTCTCATCTGACACAGAGACACCATGCGGCCGCACTGTTTATACTGTATTCACTGTCGCCATGGAGACAGTCGCTGACAGTGCAGGAACAGCAGAGTGAGGAGGAAGCTGTGACACACAGCCTGGTGACTGGACACTACAGTACATTAACACTGCACTGAGAGAAAGGGGTTAATACAGACACACAGACTGGACACTACAGTACATTAACACTGCACTGAGAGAGAGAGGTTCATACAGACACACTGACTGACTGGACACTACAGTACATTAACACTACACTGAGAGAGAGGAGTTCATACAGACACACTGACTGGACACTACAGTACATTAACACTGCACTGAGAGAGAGGGGTTAATACAGACACACTGACTGACTGGACACTCCAGTACATTAACACTGCACTGAGAGAGAGGGGTTCATACAGACACACTGACTG
>JAAWVO010068314.1:484816-502120 GCA_016984175.1 Atractosteus spatula
CAGGAATGTGGGAGAGAGGAGGGGAGGGGAAGCAAAGGGAAGAGGTGAGGAAGGGGACGAGGTGGAGAGAAGGTATGTAGCTTGCAAACTGTCTACATGACTGTGTGTTCAGTTCAATTACAACATCTTTACTGACATCACCACGCACACAGGCCAGGGCTGTCTCCTACCAGGACAAGGGGCGTGGCCGTCCTCGTTCGCGTGACACGCCTCCAGGAAGGTGTCAAACAAGCAGCCAATGGGATCCAGTGGATGTCCCACCCACCCTTCAGGATTGGCTGCCTGGGTCACAAGTTCCTGTGGAGATCCTGTGGGAGGAGGAGCCAGAGACCTCTTACAGTGCACATCTAACTCCCTCACCGAGCCACAGATAACAAAGCCTATGGCTCCCAAATAGAATGCAAACCATCTCGCTGTCCCACCTTCTCTGGCCGGTCGGAGCCCTTCGGTCACCCTGCGCCTCTCCAGTCTCAGCGCGCTGACGACGGCCAGCCCCAGCCGCAGAGCCTCCTCCCCGTATCCATGACATCGCAGGGCGCTGATGCGCGCACACACCAGGGGCAGGGGCTCTCCCGCCCACGCTGGTGCCCCCTGAACCCCCTGGTCACCCCGCAGGACTCTCTGGAGCTCAGGGGCCGTCCACTGGAGCCCCCCACACTGTAGTGCTGGCCATAGCACTGAGCGCCGGGCTGAGAGGGAGGGAGGGAGGTGGGGGGTAAGCCGACAGGCACAGGCAGCAGCAGCACACACGCCGGGAGGAAGGCCGTCGGGGTGCGTACCTGTGACCTGGGAGCCCCGTGCGTCAGCTATATGGTTCCCCTCCTCCAGCGGGGTGGCCTGATCTTGGTTCCAGCTCTGCAGCAGGCCCAGCCAGTGAGCACACTGGTCCGGCCCGGTCCAGGGACTGAGCACCACGCTGACCCACAGAGAGGCTGGGCGGAAACAGAGGCCGAGACTGGTAAGACACTGCTGGACGCAGCCCAGCAGACGGCCGGACAGGCACTGTTATTCTCTCCGCTCCGGCTCTCTCACTCACCCAGCTGCTCCCACAGTTCTGTCACGAAGGGGCTCAGCGCCCCCGCGCTGCCCCAGGACCCCAGAACCAGCTCTCCTGTCAGCACAGCCAGCACCCGCGGTCCGTTACTGTCCCGGCACCTGAGCATCTCCTGCACCTGCGCAGACCAGGAGAGATGAGACACAGACACACAGACTCCCTGCCCCTCCTGCACCTGCGCAGACCAGGAGAGATGAGACACAGACAGACTCCCTGCCCCTCCCTGTCAGGTCCGTACCGTGCGAATCAGCGCGGAGATGTGTGCGCAGCTGGATTGCAGTCCTCTGCTGCTGACCGAGGCCTTGACGACTCTTCTGAGCCTCTGTCTCAGCTGGTCCTCCTGCAGAGCCCAGCAGCCGTCTCCCTGTGGGCCTGGTCCAGCTGTGGGGTCCGGCGCTCCTGGGGCCACACCACAGGGTCAAACACACGTCACCACAATGCCCACAGCACCACAGAGAGACGAGGACGCACGCGGACACGGACTCACCAGGGCGCCCCTCTTCCTGCAGCTGCTCAGCCAGCTCCTGGGCCGCGGGCACCAGCGAGGGGGGATTCTGGGCGATGAGGTGCTGGGCCAGTTTCTGAAGCTGGGCTCGGCTCAGGCGAGCCAGCGTGTCAGAGATGGGGGGCCGCCCGCAGACCCCCCTCCCGCCCCCTCGCAGCCGGAACAGCAGGAGAGCGACCGCGTGGGCACAGTACGCATCCCCCCCACAGGAGCAGGACACGGCGGTGACTCTGCGCCGGGAGAATGCCAGCGACACGCAGAGGAGCCGCGCGCCCACGCACGCACACGCGGGGGGGCGGAGATTCGGGTCTGAGGACAGACACGCAGGGCACTCCCTCACGCTGGCGCTGAGCAGGAATCCTGGGAGGGAGAGGGAACGAGACTGAGCCTGTCCAGTTCTGCCACCTGCCACCTGATCTCAGAGTTTCGGCGAAGACAAGCTGGGACACGACTGTCGCCGTCGCTCTCTCGCTCCTGTCACACCTGGGAGCTCACCTGCCTGCAGTCAGAGCACAGAGGCTCCACTTCGTGCTGTAACATTGATCCACAGAGACACACCCTACTGTTCCTGTACCACACTGAGACACTGACCCACCCTGCTCCTGTACCGCACTGACCCACACACCCCACCTGCTCCTGTACCGCACTGACCCACACACCCCACCTGCTCCTGTACCGCACTGACCCACACACCCTACTGCTCCTGTACCGCACTGACCCACACACCCCACCTACTCCTGTACCGCACTGACCCACACACCCCACCTGCTCCTGTACCGCACTGACCCACACACCCACCCTGCTCCTGTACCACACTGTGACACTGACCCACACACACCCACCCTGCTCTACAGCTCCTGTACCACACTGTGACACTGACCCACACACACCCACCCTGCTCTACAGCTCCTGTACCACACTGTGACACTGACCCACACACCCACCCTGCTCTACAGCTCCTTTACAACACTGTGACACTGACCCACACACCCACCCTGCTCTACAGCTCCTGTACCACACTGTGATGCTGACCCAAAAATGCTGTGATTCTACATTCTTCTCTAACAGAAACCAGAGAGGAATTTGGAGCCTTGGGGCACAGTTACAACCAAAGAGGGGAGACACTGAGCGACAGAGCAGCCCCAGCAAGAGAGATCAGGAGGGAGAGACTGGGAGAGTTTCGTCGCCCCTGGCACCACGTCATGTGAGCAGTCTTGGCGTATGTAGGACACCTACTGGTAGCACTGGAGCCCACCTGTTAAATCCCTGCCCCAATCCCTCACTGAGGCACGAGCATACACGTCAGGCTCTGCGCCTAAGAGCAGTGTTGGCACACCTGGCCAGGACACAGCGCAGGTCAGAGGGACGGTCCAGACTGCAGGACAAGCCAGGAGAGGCACAGAGCTGCAACAGTGGGAGCACTACCTACCGTCCCCTCCACTGAGACATGGGTCTGTTCCCAATACATTCCAAAAGGCAGTGCGGAAAATAGCTACAAGGGAATAGCGGATCAACGCTGGTGAAATGTATCCAAATGGGACTCACCGACTTGCAGGATGTCCTGCATGGCTCCGGGGGTCTCCAGGAGCTGCACCCCTCTCTGGAAAGAGCCCCCCGCCTCATCGCCCAGAGAGGAGTAGAGCAGAATCTCCCTCTCGCTGCGCGGGAAAGACCAGAACACAATCCGATTCCGGATCACATCCGGGACCCGGAACAACTGCTCCTTCACCTGAGAGAGAGGGGTTCATACAGACACACTGACTGACTGGACACTACAGTACATTAACACTGCACTGAGAGAGAGGGGTTAATACAGACACACTGACTGGACACTCCAGTACATTAACACTGCACTGAGAGAGAGGGGTTCATACAGACACACTAACTGGACACTCCAGTACATTAACACTGCACTGAGAGAGAGGGGTTCATACAGACACACTAACTGGACACTCCAGTACATTAACACTGCACTGAGAGAGAGGGGTTCATACAGACACACTAACTGGACACTCCAGTACATTAACACTGCACTGAGAGAGAGGGGTTCATACAGACACACTAACTGGACACTCCAGTACATTAACACTGCACTGAGAGAGAGGGGTTCATACAGACACACTAACTGGACACTCCAGTACATTAACACTGCACTGAGAGAGAGGGGTTCATACAGACACACTAACTGGACACTCCAGTACATTAACACTGCACTGAGAGAGAGGGGTTCATACAGACACACTAACTGGACACTCCAGTACATTAACACTGCACTGAGAGAGAGGGGTTCATACAGACACACTAACTGGACACTCCAGTACATTAACACTGCACTGAGAGAGAGGGGTTCATACAGACACACTAACTGGACACTCCAGTACATTAACACTGCACTGAGAGAGAGGGGTTCATACAGACACACTAACTGGACACTCCAGTACATTAACACTGCACTGAGAGAGAGGGGTTCATACAGACACACTAACTGGACACTCCAGTACATTAACACTGCACTGAGAGAGAGGGGTTCATACAGACACACTAACTGGACACTCCAGTACATTAACACTGCACTGAGAGAGAGGGGTTCATACAGACACACTAACTGGACACTCCAGTACATTAACACTGCACTGAGAGAGAGGGGTTCATACAGACACACTAACTGGACACTCCAGTACATTAACACTGCACTGAGAGAGAGGGGTTCATACAGACACACTAACTGGACACTCCAGTACATTAACACTGCACTGAGAGAGAGGGGTTCATACAGACACACTAACTGGACACTCCAGTACATTAACACTGCACTGAGAGAGAGGGGTTCATACAGACACACTAACTGGACACTCCAGTACATTAACACTGCACTGAGAGAGAGGGGTTCATACAGACACACTAACTGGACACTCCAGTACATTAACACTGCACTGAGAGAGAGGGGTTCATACAGACACACTAACTGGACACTCCAGTACATTAACACTGCACTGAGAGAGAGGGGTTCATACAGACACACTAACTGGACACTCCAGTACATTAACACTGCACTGAGAGAGAGGGGTTCATACAGACACACTAACTGGACACTCCAGTACATTAACACTGCACTGAGAGAGAGGGGTTCATACAGACACACTAACTGGACACTCCAGTACATTAACACTGCACTGAGAGAGAGGGGTTCATACAGACACACTGACTGGACACTACAGTACATTAACACTGCACTGAGAGAGAGGGGTTCATACAGACACACTGACTGGACACTACAGTACACTCAGGCTGGAAGCGGTGGACAGTAAGGAAGATCTCAATGCAGTAACTCCAAGCTTTAAGAACTTCACCTGTTCATACGTCCAGCTCTCCGCCACTCTCTGCGCGCTGAGGTCCATCAGCGACTGCACCCGCCGCCTGCGTCCGGCTCTGGACTGGACTTCTCCGCACAGTGCTGACGATGACACCCCGGCACCGGCACCGGCACCGAGGCGTCTCCGCTTCGCTGGCGGCTGGTCCATTCTCTTGGGACCCGCTGGACGACTTTGCTCTGCAGCCTCAGTCCATAGGCAGGTGAGCAGAGATGATCGGAGCTGTCGAGCGTCTCTTCCTCGCGGGTAGCCCGTAAAAAACTAAGTTTTGCATCAACTTTACTTTTTTTGTGTGTGTGTGTGCTCGTCCTCGGTCTTTCAGCGTCACGATCCCTTTAAATCTCAAAACAAATACCGTGCCGCGGCTCCGACGCTTTCCAATCGCGGCCCCGTGGACCCGCCCACCGCTGGCGCCCCATTGGCCGCAACTGGGCTTCCTGCCTCCTGAGTGGTTCGAACGCCTGTCCGTCCACCTGGCCTGGAAGTCCACATATGGCCACGCGGTTCTTTATCTTCATTCACAAAAAAAAAACCTGTTGGAACGTGAGTCAGCGGAACACGCCCCCTCGCGCGGCGACACAATGGAACAGAAACACGTTTCGGCGAAACCGCGGAACATTTCCCCGCCTCGCGCGGCAAACCCGCTCGACTCCTCCGGCCGGACCGGCGTCCTGGCGCTGCTGAGCTCAGTGGCCGCAGCCCAGACCTTTCGTGCAGACAATGTCTCACTCGCTGCAAGAGGAACAGTTTGTTCCCCGGGGAGTCAGGGGGCTGGAAATATGCTCATGAGCAGTGCGCGATAAGAGAAAACCGGCTCCTGTGGCCTCGGAGCTGCGCGGGTAGCAGAAACCGAGTCTCTTTGGTCCTCAGCCCTGTTTGTGGAGGACGAGCGCACACAAGGACGCTGCAGGGAGACGCTACTTCACACTCAGGGCGGTGGGAGCCTGGAACAGACAGCCCGGTCCTGACTTCCTGCATCCCGAGAGGGGCTGGTACCGTCTCTGCCCCTGGGCTCCAGGGCAGCGCTACTCTCTACTGCCCCACTGCCCTCTTAATGCCGGTGCTGTCTCTTCCATCGGGCCACAGGGCGGCGCCACTCTCTACTGCCCCTCTGCTTGAACTTGAACTTTATTGCCATATGTAACCGGTACCTGTACTGGTACAATGGAATTCGGACTTACAGAAAGTCTCTCGATTGTTAAAAACAAGTGTAAAAATACAAAGTGCAGACAGTGCGTCAAGACAATATACAGATATATACAATATACAAAGAGGTGTTGCCGTACCACACAGTGATCCCGTTGGTGAGGACGCTCTCAATGGTGCAGCGGTAGAAGTTCACCAGCACAGCTACTGGCATCCCCCATCGCTTGAGGCACCTCAGGAAATACAGGCGCTGCTGAGCCTTCTTCAAGATGGAGTCCGTGTGCACAGTCCAGGTTAGATCTTTAGAAATGTGAATTCCCAAAAACCTAAAGCTGGTGACTGTTTCCACTTCCGTTCCATCAGTACTGGTTGGGCTGTGAGTGTGTGGCTTGTGTCACCGAAAGTCCACTATTAGCTCTTTCGTTTTCTTTACGTTCAAGTCCAGGTTATTGCTATGACACCACCTAAGCAGCTGTCCAACTTCATCCCTGTAAGTGGACTCGTCATCATCGCTATCAGGCCTGTTATAGTGGTGTCATCCGCAAACTTAATGATGTGGTTGCTGCTGGGTCTTGCTGTGCAGTCGTGAGTGAACAGGGAGAGGGCAGCCCAGTATGTGATCTCCTGTCACAGCCTGAGGAACAGTGAGCCTGTCTCCCAATAATGCTCCATATGTTACAGTATATGTAAATATATTATGATATGTCTTTGTTGTAAATGTCTGTAGATTTTATTTTACTTTTATTTTCTGTTTTGTTTCATGTGAATTTTTATTTGCTTTGGCAACACTGATTGTACCCATCAGTCATGCTAATAAAGCACCTTGAATTGAAACTGAATTGAATTGAATTGAACAGGGAGTACAACCGTGGACTCAGACAGCAGCCTTGTGGGGTGCCAGTGCTCAGGTGTTGATGTTTTATTGCCTATCCGCACCACCTGTGGTCTCTCGATTAGAAAGTCCAGCAGCCAGTTGCAGACAGAGTTGCACAGACCTAATCCCCTGAGCTTTGTCACCAGTTGGCTGGGTATGATGGAACTGAATGCTGAGCTGTAGTCCACAAACAGCATCTTAGTGCCCAGGTGTTCCAAGGCTGTATGTAGAGCCAGGGAGACAGCATCATCAACTGATCTGTTGTTCTGGTAGGCGAACTGCAAGGGGTCCAGGGACTCTGATGGAGGAGTTGGTGTGTGACAACACCAGCTTCTCCAGGAACTTCATCACCACAGATGTTAATGCTACTGGGCGGTAATCGTTCAGGCACGTCACTTTTGCCTTTTTGGGGACTGGAATAATAGTGTTTTTTTTTAAGCAGGTGGGGCCAATGGACTGTGACAGGGAGGAGTTACAGCTGTCCGTAAACACTGTGGTCAGCTGGGCTGCACATGTCCTAAGGAGGCGAGGTGGTATCCCATCAGGCCCTGCAGCCTTATGGATTTTCATGGAGTTTCAGAACAAACTCACCCTGCACACTTGGGGTGTTCTCAGCAGTGCCCGTGTTCAGAGCATCAAAGCGGGCATAGAAATACTGTCTCTGCCCCTGGGCTCCAGGGCAGCACTACTCTCTACTGCCCCACTGCCCTCAATGTCGGTGCTGTCTCTGCCCAGGGCCACAAGTCAGCACCACACTCTACTGCCCCTATTGCCCCAGGGCCAAAAGTCAGCGCCACACTCTACTGCCCCACTGCCGTCTCTGCCCCAGGGCCACACTCTACTACCCCACTGTCGTCTCTGCCCCAGGGCCACAGGGCGGCACCACCCTCTACTGCCCCAGGGCCACAGGGCAGCACCACTCTCTACTGCCCCACTGTCGTCTCTGCCCCAGGGCCACTCTCTACTGCCCCACTGTCGTCTCTGCCCCAGGGCCACAGGGCAGCACCACTCTCTACTGCCCCACTGCCGTCTCTGCCCCAGGGCCACAGGGCGGCACCACTCTCTACTGCCCCAGGGCCACAGGGCAGCGCCACTCTCTACTGCCCCACTGTCGCCTCTGCCCCAGGGCCACAAGGCAGCGCCACTCTCTACTGCCCCTCTTGCCCCAGGGTGGTGCCACTCTGTACTGCCCCTCTTGCCCCAGGGCCACAGGGCGGTGCCACTCTGTACTGCCCCTCTTGCCACAAGGGCAGCACCACACTCTACTGCCCCAGTGCTTCTGTAGCAGTGTAGAGTGGGGCTGTAAGACTCCAGGCAGGGGCAATTCACACACTGAGGCATCTGTCTACCAATAAGAAGACACACAGTCACTCAGGGCAGGGAGTACAAGCCTCTGAGAGACAAGAAAGGAACTCAACTAGTCAGTGCATTTTTAACAAAATAAACAGAATAAAGTAGAAGTCTGCATTGAGTGAATTCTGAAACATTTAATTAAGCATAAAAGGCAGAAACACTGAGAGCTTCTCCACTCTGACAGAGGAGTGTTCACAGAGCCAGCAAGATTTCAAACAACTTCCAGAACCTGAAAATAAAATAAGCAGCATGTGTTTGAGGACAGGAGCTAAGGGTCTAAGGTTGGGTATGTTTTTTTACCTGACAGCTGTGGACAGTGAACTTAAAGCCAAAAACATCTAAAAATCCCCCAAATAAAATGAGAAAACCAGCAACTTCAGAATTCCTCCTGCCCGTGTCCCTCTGCCCCCTGCTAGACTGGTGGAGGTACTGCAGCTTCCTGCTCTGTACAGAGCCCTACAGTACCAGAGCCCAGTCTCAGACTCGGTCCATTCCAGGCCTGTCATGCGAGTCTGTGCACGTACGGGGTCAGAACTGTGCGCTGGCCCCTGGCAGGGTGAGGCTGGGACACACAGACATCAACAGTGCAGGCTGGTTCAGTCCATGACGTTCTCAAATGTACAGTATGTCCTTAAGCTGCAGATCTGCAGCAGCTCCATGCTGAAGAAGACAGGTGGAAACACCCGAGAGGTGGAGCCCCTGGCTTGTCAGAGGTGACCAGGACACACAGTGCCGCGTGCCCTCTCTGGAGGGAAGTGGGCAGCAGCCTTCAGTGTTTTGCAGTGTGGGGGGCGTGCTGTGCAGGGGGACACAGAGGTCCATTCCACACTGAGTGGAACGTGCTGAGGTGCAGGTGTGTATGTATAGGTGTGCGTCTGTGCGCAGGCGCAGGTGTGTATGTATAGGTGTGCGTCTGTGCGCAGGCGCAGGTGTGTATGTTTAGGTGTGTGTCTGTGCGCAGGTGTGTATGTTTAGGTGTGTGTCTGTGCTCTACGAAGACTTCGGCTTGCCAGGTTTCTCCTCTGTGCTCTTCAGCAGGCTCAGCCTCTTGTGCAGGGAGGTGCTGGCCCTCTGTGTCACCTCCTGCTCGATGTGACTCCTGATCGCCACCTCCAGGCTCTGAGGGGAACAGCAACAACACTGCCATCAAACCGACGTCCCACATGAGCTTTGAACCTCTTTACACAACTTGAACAAGTTGGACTGTGAGCCGACAGGGGGCTCACTGTAACTCCCCGAGCTCACAGGGGGGTTGTAATAACCCCCTGAGCTGCCCGTGAGGCCATGGCCGCTCTCACCTTCTTTAGTTTCTGCTGCTGGACCACCTGGGCTTTCTTGGGGGCGATCGCTCGGGCTGCGTGCAAGAAACACAAGCAAGAGAATCACTCGTCCTGCACGCCAGTCATTTTACTTAGACACGATTTTAAGAACTCAGCTGGGAAATAAAAATGTAAAATTGTGGGTAGTCATAGGCACGTACAGAAATAGACCACTCAGAAAAGACATGCACTGCTGGCCACCTGTCTTAAGTGCTCAACACACAGCACTAACAGCGCTGCAACTCCAGCCATTCCGGCTCTCCATCACCAAAGGCACCCAGAGCCAACATGGCGGATATCAAAAAGCGCAGTTACCCTAACGAAATAGTTCAAGTCCTTCCGTAGAAAAAACGAAAACCCCGATACTCACCTCCCTTTTTTGGCCCTTTATTTTTGTGCTGCTGTTGCGCTTTTTTGACTCCGGGACGCTGCGCTTTGAACTTCTGCTTTCCCTGTGCCATGCCGTCTTCCGAGTTCGTCTTCGCGCCAGGAACTATGGGACAAGGCAGGCAGGCAGGCAGGAAGAACGCAGGAAGAAGGGTATTGTGGGATACAGCGGGGCACTGTCGGGCAAGGAGAGAGTTGTGGGACACGGAGGGGCACTTCGTGTACGAAGAGCGTTGTGGGATACAGAGGGGCAGCACCGTTAGACGCCGTCTTGCTCTTCAGAAATAAAGCTGCAGTTATTTTACTTCACAACTGCTCTCTCGATAGATGCAGCGACTTCACTGACATTTTATTAGATCTTTTCATGTAATTAAATCTGGGCTGGATGGCAATATTGCACACGGTACATTACTGTCAACACTTTATTCAGACATATACCTATATTTCTACATTCTACACATAGAGACCACGCCCAGTTACACGTCGAACAGAGAGACCCCGCGTGCACTGTCACTTCTGTCCGGCGGCACGCGGAGCGCACTGACCACCACTCCCAGATCAAAGGGCACCAGCGCACCCCTGTGGCCCACACAGCTGGCGCTCCGGCTGCAGTGCGGCGCTGCCCTCTCCTCTGGCGGTCCCTGGCACGGCGTCGTGTGGCACAGTCACAGGCACAAGACACAGCAACACCGCAACTCTGTCATTAGACAGGTGGCCAGGAGGATCTCTTCAGCAGCTCCCAGAGCACAGTCCCCCTCAGGACCTGGACTGGACCCCCTGCAGACACACTGCCCCCCCCAGGACCTGGACTGGGCCCCCTGCAGACACACCGCCCCCCCAGGACCTGGACTGGACCCCCTGCAGACACACTGCCCCCCCCAGGACCTGGACTGGGCCCCCTGCAGACACACCGCCCCCCCAGGACCTGGACTGGACCCCCTGCAGACACACTGCCCCCCCCAGGACCTGGACTGGGCCCCCTGCAGACACACCGCCCCCCCAGGACCTGGACTGGACCCCCTGCAGACACACTGCCCCCCCCAGGACCTGGACTGGGCCCCCTGCAGACACACCGCCCCCCCAGGACCTGGACTGGACCCCCTGCAGACACACTGCCCCCCCCAGGACCTGGACTGGGCCCCCTGCAGACACACCGCCCCCCCAGGACCTGGACTACACCCCCTGCAGACACACTGCCCCCCCAAGAGCTGGACTGGACCCCCTGCAGACATTCTAGCCCCCCCAGGACCTGGACTGGACTGGACTCCCAGTAGCAGCACGAAACTGGTCAGCCCTGGCTCTGATCTTGGCATGGGCTACAGCCGCTGTCCAGCTCGGGAAGAGCAGGTTCTGTCTGCAGAGAGGTGGCCTGGAATCACATTCGTTTCTGACCCGTGAGCTCCCAGCACCCGTCAGGCCCCTCAAGGGAAACACCCAAGCAGAGAGGGGGAGACCTGCAGCCCCCGGGTAACCAGGGCAACCAGGGCTGTCTTTATCCAGAGCCCCGGACATTCAGGAGAGCAGGGCTGGTGTGTGTGTATTTGTGTGTGAGCGGTCGTGTGTGTGTATTTGTGCGTCAGTGTTCGTGTGTGTGTGTTTGTGCGTGATTGGTCGTGTGTGTGTGTATTTGTGCGTCAGTGGTCGCCTGTGTGTATTTGTGCGTGAGCGGTCGCGTGTGTGTATTTGTGCGTCAGTGCTCGCCTGTGTGTATTTGTGCGTGAGCGGTCGTGTGTGTGTATTTGTGCGTCAGTGCTCGCCTGTGTGTATTTGTGTGTCAGCGGTCACGTGTGTGTATTTGTGCGTCAGCGGTCGTGTGTGTGTATTTGTGCGTCAGTGCTGTGCAGACTGCACGCCTGCCCCTGCGGCTCTGCTCAGCTGTGTCCCTGCAGGCGACGCAGAAACCCTAAAGGCCACGTTCTTTACTCGAACCCTCCCTGTCAGAGCCGGTCAGGAGGAGTAGCAAATCGACTCCAAGTCGGCCCTGGAAAAGCCTGGATTCGGGATACAGTGTCACAGACAAAGGGATTTTCCCAGATCAGCTGGAAGAAGGAATGTCAGATGTGGGAAAAGTTCTTGGGCTACATAAACGGAGTGGGTGGAAGAGATGGGTACGAGGAAGTCCGACCTTGGAGGGCGGGGGTGGGGGGGTGACAGTTCTCCATGATGGCAGGATACAGACTGGAATTTTGTCAGCTGCTGGGGCCCACGTATCTGAAAGGAAAGGCGCAGAAATCCCGGCACAGGGCGATGACAAGGGCACAGGGGTCGCAGTGCAGTGTGTGTGCGTTAGTGTGTAAGCCAGCACGCAGGGCTTCACTGCAGCCTCCCTCCAGCAGGGGTCACTAGAGCGCAGTGAGCCGGCCGGTCAGCGCAGCCTGCAGCTCGGAGGGTAGGAAGACGCCCAGCTCTGTGATGATGCCACCTGTGATCAGCTGATGCGGAGTGACGTCAAAGGCAGGATTCCACACGTCAACCCCTGAGAAACGGAGAGGAAGGAGAGGTGATCACCCTGTCCTTACTAGACACTCCAGTACATTGACACTGCACTGAGAGAGAGGGGTTCATACAGACACACTGACTGACTGGACACTCCAGTACATTAACCACTGAGAGAGAGGGGTTCATACAGACACACTGACTGACTGGACACTAGTTTACATGACAAGTGAACTGTATTTCATACCCGAGGCAGCGATGGCTGCTCCATTAATGTGAGTGAGCTCTGTGGCAGGGCGCTCCTCGATCACAATGTCCCTCCCGCTCTCCAGGGTCAAGTCACATGACGTGCTGGGTGCTGCCACGTAGAATGGAATCCCATGGTGCTTTGCTGCAATAGCCAGCTGGTAGGTGCCCACCTTGTTGGCTGTGTCACCATTGGCAACAACCCTGTCGGCCCCCACGACCACCGCTGTGGACACACACGGACAGGACTGACTGACCGAGGGGAAGAAAGAGGTGCCTTTCTGACACGCACACACGCGCACGCGCACACCATGCTGGCACCACCTGACCACTACACTGAGTCTGACAGACAGCTCTGAACTCTGGAGTGGACCAGACTGCTGTACGCCAGGAGCCAGAAGGTTACTGACCTGAGATGCCCTTCTCTCTCATGGCGAGGGCAGCGGTGCTGTCTGCGATGAGGGTGGCTGGGATGCTTTCGGTCACCATCTCGTACGCGGTCAGCCGCGCCCCCTGGTTATAGGGCCGCGTCTCGGTGCAGAAGACCCGCTCCAGCCGGCCCATGGCGTGCAGGGAGCGCACCACACCTGCGCAGAGACACAGCAGCACGGTCGCTGAGCACACGCCTGGCCGCCACAGCCCCCCGCACCCGCTCGCTCCACCCGTCTACAGGCCTCTGGGGAAAGAGCTGCCCCTGTTCTCAGGTTTACACGCCCTCCTGTGCAGTTTGCACCCACATCCTCTGGTTCTGGTCATTGCAGTTCTGAAGAGCAGCATCGCCAGTGTGCTTGAACCCCTGAACCCACCAGTGTGCCAGTGTGCCTGAACCCTCCAGTGTGCCTGAACCCATCAGCGTGTCTGAACCCCTGAACCCACCGGTGTGCCTGAACCCCTGAACCCACCGGTGTGCCTGAACCCCTGAACCCACTGGCGTGCCAGTGTGCTGGTGTCAGGCTGCCACTCACCCAGTGCAGTTCCATATCCAGATGTGGCCAGTGACCCCGTGTTGCAGTGGGTCAGGACGCTAATCTGGCCATGGGGGACCCCTGATAGGATGTGCTGCGCCCCAAAATTTCCAATCTTCTTGTTGTCGCCGATATCGCGCTCCAGCATGGCCTCGATCCAGCCAATCACGCTGAGGGACAGACAGAGGGGGAGGGCACTTCAGACACATGGCTCTGTCATTGGTCGAGGCTGAGTCAGCGTCGCGGCCGCCCCGCCCTACCTCTCCCTCAGCTCCTCGGCGCTCCGCTCCTGGCTCTCCCTCTCCGCGAACTCCGCCAGCTCGCGCGCCGCGCGGCTCATGTTGACCGCCGTGGGCCGGGCGGAGGTCAGGTGGCTCAGCGAGCTGCGCACAAACGACACCAGCTCTGCCACCTCCTGGGGCGGCCGCGCCCTCAGCTCCACCGCCAGGCTCAGACACCCCACGATGGCAATCGCCGGGGCGCCACGAACCTAAGACAGAAGGACATAAGAATTAATAAGAATTGTACATATGGCAAAAACTCCCCTAATGTACCTGTGACAGTGAGAGAGACGTCATACACACCCATCACACTGCACTGGGGAGAGAGGGTCACTGCGCACTGCACTGGGGGGGAGAGGGTCACTGCACACTGCACTGGGGAGCAAGAGGGTCACTGCACACTGGACTGGGGAGAAAGGGTCACTGCACACTGGACTGGGGAGAAAGGGTCACTGCGCACTGCACTGGGGAGCAAGAGGGTCACTGCGCACTGCACTGGGGAGCAAGAGGGTCACTGCGCACTGCACTGGGGAGAGAGGGTCACTGCACACTGGACTGGGGGGGAGAGGGTCAGTGCACACTGCACTGGGGAGAGAGGGTCACTGCACACTGCACTGGGGAGGGAGAGGGTCTCTGCACACTGCACACTGCACACTGCACTGGGGAGCGAGAGGGTCACTGCACACTGCACTGGGGATTGAGAGGGTCACTGCACACTGCACTGGAGGGGAGAGGGTCACTGCACACTGCACTGAACCCCGCACTACACTGGGAGAGGGTCACTGCACACTAACGTTAATCTATAACTGACACGCACTGCACACTAACGCTGTACCCGTGATACTCCAGAGGCTGGCGTGTTCCCACGTCACTGCGGAAGGAGCAGAGTCCGGGGATGAGCTCTCAGTGGGCGACACGGCAGCGCTCAGTCTAACACACAGCAACATGCACTCTCAGTCAGCGCAGGACAGTACGTTACGGTACGGTAGGAGTGAATGCCTCGCCTTCATGGCCTTAATGGCGTCCCAGCCGTCCTGGACCGAGCGGATCTCCTCGAATTCGGTCTGGTGCGGCAGCAGGAGCTGGTTCAGGATCTGCAGGGACCCGTCCCGGTACCGGATCGCTTCCAGCGTCATGGCGCGACAGCAAGACGAATTACTCTCCCCTTGTCGCTACGGTAAATGTCAACGCAGTACTGTGCGCTGGAGGTCCAAACTCAAGAGTCCGAAGACAAAGGACGCGTTCCGTGAACGTGGAAGGAAACCGACGAAAAATAAAACAGAAAAATCCACTCTGACACACGGAACCACGTGTTCTTCCGGACAGGAAGCAGCCCCCCCCTCCCCGAATCAGCACGAGAGGTGCGGCGAGCCCGGGGTCACGTGCACATAGAGGCGCGTTCATAGAGCCGAGTGACGGTACAAATTAATAGCGCGGGGGATTGTTAAAATGAACAAGACTTCGTGGGAAATTACTTGCAAAGCATCACCCGGTCACACTTCTCTATGTGGGATGTTACAGTTCTTATGTAAACTAACCCATAATCCCTTAAAATACATTTCCCCCTCAAATTCGTATTTACAAAACGAATCCATTACAACAGTAATTAGTAATTGTAATGGTTTACTTTATAAAAGTATCTTTCCGCAATTATTCATATGTACAGGAGCACTTCAGTGTCACGGTGCTCAGCCCAGACCACACACACGCAGCCTGGACAAAATTCACATTAACACAGACTCCTGTCCACACACAACATTCAACACACACATTTACCACACGACCCACAGCACAGAACAGGTCACACTGGGCTCTGCATTAAATCAAATGCCTTAAATTACTTTTTATTTCACAATGTTTTTTTAATATTCTTTTCATTTTATAACAACATTTCATAGCAATCTAGTCATACAAATCTATCCCAGCAGCCCCATTATTATACAGAATATTCAGGAGGAGCAGAGGAAGCCAAGGTAGTGTTTGAGCACAGAGACCTCGTTCAGCAGCTCAGTCACTGAACTGCAGCCTTTCCCAGTCTGATATTCCCGGCATTCAATAATCCTGATGTCTGATATTCTAGGCGTGTGGTTTTCCTGGCCTGTGACACCTGTGACAACAGCTATCCTGTGAACCGGGTCACAGCGTTGGGGAGCTATCCTGTGAACGGGGTCACAGCACCGGGCAGCTATCCTGTGAACCGGGTCACAGCGTCGGGGAGCTATCCTGTGAACGGGGTCACAGCACCGGGCAGCTATCCTGTGAACCGGGTCACAGCGTCGGGGAGCTATCCTGTGAACCGGGTCACAGTGCCAGTTTCACACTGCACTAGTGGGTGCAGAAGGAGTATTTCTATATATACCAGTGTCTGAAAACTCAGGACAGGGTTTTGTTATGGATGTTTTCAGTGTGACACTGCCGCTTATTCCTGGTGTCGAACAGGAGGGAGAGCGCCCACATCCCAGCAGCACCCTGACGTGAAGAATCGGGGTGACAGAGCCCGGTCTGGACCCGGCCCCTGCCCACGGGACCCCACTGGGCTCAGGCTGCTGAGCGCGGTCCTGTGGCTGTGCAGAATCTCATCAGAACCAGCCCCGAACATGTAGTGCAAAAACAAGCAGACCCTACTCTCAAAGTAAAGAGTCAACACCCCCTACTCTCCCTCTGAAAAGGAACAGGAAGGTGTGTGTGACAGGCGGTGCATCCGGCTGTGTGTGCAGGTGTGAGTATGTCTGAGACAGTGTCCCTTCTCACTGAACCAGTAACTCCGAACAGACAGCTGAGGGGTCCTGACAAGGCCAGTGACTCATGTACAAACCTGGAACCTGAAGGAGCCCAGGCTGTTTGTTCTGGTCTGTCGTCACCCCATGTGGAGTCTGATTTGGGGTTGTAGCGAACAGCCAGGTGCATTAAAATGAGGGTCCCACAGAGACATGAGTAGAAGGCGTGTGTGTGTAGACTGCTCTATGCCAGCGTGTGTAGTGTGTAAAGTGTGCATGTTTACCGAGCGGGCTTGTGTCAGCCTGTGAGCGTGTGCACCTCAACGTTAGCATGTACCAGTGCTTGCGTGTACTAGTGTGCATTCCAGCGTTAGTGTGCACCAGCATGAGTCATCATTCACGTGTACCAGTGTGTGTCAGTTAGTGTGTAACAGTGTGCACATCGGCATTAGCGTGTCCTAGTATGCAGGTCAGTGTTAGCATGTTCCAGCTTGCACATGATCCCAGCTTGGACCTCAGGAACCTTCCTCCACTGCCACCCTCCCCGCAATTCAGACTGGACGCCTCTTCCCCAGGTATTCGATCTGTGAGAGAGAGAGGCAGACAGATTACTCGTGGTGTGGATCACCAGGTACAGTGTCTGGTTCAGC
>JAAWVO010068314.1:502127-528204 GCA_016984175.1 Atractosteus spatula
GTGTGGTTCAGCAAATACAGTGTGTGGATCAGCAGGTACAGGTGTGAAGATCAGCAGGTACAGTGTGTGGTTCAGCAAATACAGTGTGTGGATCAGCAGGTACAGATGTGAAGATCAGCAGGTACAGTGTGGTTCAGCAAATACAGTGTGTAGATCAGCAGGTACAGGTGTGAAGATCAGCAGGTACAGTGTGTGGTTCAGCAAATACAGTGTGTGGATCAGCAGGTACAGGTGTGAAGATCAGCAGGTACAGTGTGTGGATCAGCAGATAAAGGTGTGAAGATCAGCAGATAAAGGTGTGAAGATCAGCAGGTACAGTGCTGCTGTATGTCACAGGTATACTGATGCTCCATACACAGTCCTCAGTGATTTAGAGATAAGAACTAGGAGCTGTAAATCACTCACCTCACTCTCCACCAGCCTCAGACGGCCCAGAGCCTCTTTAGCGGATTCCTGTGAAAAAGAGAAGAACTATCACCCCCAGCAACTAAATAATGCCCCGGTCTCTCTCTCTCTCCCTCAGTAATGCCCCGGTCTCTCTCCCTCTCCCTCAGTAATGCCCCAGTGTCTCTCTCTCTCCCTCAGTAATGCCCCAGTGTCTCTCTCCCTCTTAGTAATGGCCCATTCTCACTCAGTAACTCACCCTGTTGCCCTCAGTGCTGTACTGTTTGATTGACTCTTCCAGCCTCTTCCTGAAGTGATTCAGCACTGCTTCATAATCTGAAGGACAGATCAGAGAGAAATGGTGTAACAAACACTGCCATGTTCACAAATTCACACACAAGCACATACTCACACACACAGCCAGATTGCACTGCGTCCTGTCCACACACACTCTCACACAGCCAGATTGCACTGCACTGCTCTTTGTTCACACATATATATACACACACACACACTGCATTGCACCTCGTCCACACTCACACACAGCCAGACTGCACTGCGCTTTATTCACACACATACACACAGCTAGACTGCACTATGCTTTGTTCACACACATACACAACGCCAGCAGACAGTGCGTGTGGGGTCCGTACCGCGCTGCAGGGTGGGAGAGGGGTGCTCCAGCAGTCCACGCTGCCACTGGATTCGCTGGGACACATCCTGGTACTGGGACAGCAGATCGGTGGGAGGATCGCGCCTGGAATGACGGCACTCCGCTATCTGGAAGACACCAGAGAGATAGTCAGACACCAGACTTGGAGAGAGAAAGGACTGGTGGCCCAGGAAAGAGCTCAGTTCAGAACATCATTCCCAAAGGAACAGCATCCACTGGCACAGGCAGAGAGAAGAACACTGCAGGCAGGAGTACAGCAGTGTGTCGTGCAGAGAAATGCAACTGCATGCTGGAGTTCCTGACAGGCAGACCTCAGGTGGTGAAAATCTCCTCTCCAGCGATCCTGAACACTGGAGCTCCCCAAGGCTCCTTGTTCATCTACAATTGTACAGCCACTTACAGCAGCAACCACACTATTTAGTTTGCAGATGACACCACCACAATTATCTTACAAGGCGGTGCCTTGACAACAATCTGGCCCTGAACATCAACAAGACAAAAGAGCTCAATGTGGACTTCAGGAGACCCACAGGGAGTCACGCCCCAGTCAGCATCAATGGCACAGCAGTGGAAACTGTCAGCTGCTTCAGGTTCCTCAGTCTGCAGATCTCCACCGACTTTTGGCTTGGTCTCACAACACAGGAGCCAGCCTGAAAAAGGCACAACAGCGCCTGTACTTTCTGCGGAGCTGAAAGAAATACAGTTTGGGGAAGAAGTTCCTCATGAACTTTTACCACAGCACCATAGAAAGTGTCCTCACTAGTGGCATCACTGTGTGGTACAGCAATACTACCGTGCACGACAAAGACGCACTACAAAGGGTCGTGGCAACGGCACAGAGATTATAGGACGTGATTCACCATCAATCAGTGAGACTCACATCATCCTCTGTTGCAATAAAGCCCAATCCATCATTCAGGATCCCAACCATCCCGGCCACAAACTGTCCTTCCCCCTGCGCAAGTGGTACCACATCATTAAAGCACAGACCACCAGGCTTAGAATAGCTTCTCCCCCACTGCAGTACTCATAGTACACACCCTTCACAGCTAACTGGAATGCCTCAGACTTGATGCACGTCTGCACTGTGCACTGTTGGCATGTTTTTTTTCACTACTACCCATTAATTGTTCTCCACAACACATTGATTGTCCTGTTGTTATAATTATGTTTGTAATGTACTGTCTACATTCTGTGGTGTTGTACTGTGTCACCAGTATACACTGACCAGGGAAAGCCCTCCCAGCAGAAATCAAGAGGTGGTATTCCCAGACCAGGTAATGCCCTCTCAGCAGAAATCAAGAGCTGGTATTCCCAGACCAGGGAAAGCTCTCCCAGCAGAAATCAAGAGCCGGTATTCCCAGACCAGGGAAAGCTCTCCCAGCAGAAATCAAGAGCCGGTACTCCCAGACAAGGGACAGAAAGGGGGCCGAAACTGAACCAGATAATTATAGAAGGGAGTGTGGAACAAGCTGGTCAGCCACGTGTGGAAGCCAATAATCTGGCTTCTTTCAGGAAACAGAACAAGGACAAGATCCTCAGATCAATTAACTACTAACTACTAAACAGATAGGTTGAATGTAAAAAATCTTCAGACACAAGTTATTACACCAAAAAGCAAGACCATGGACAGAGGCAGAAAGAGACAGAGATGAAGAGACCAACCTTCTTCTCCAGTCTGTCCTTGTCATACTTGAGCAGATTCAGGCTGTGCAGCTTGTAGGAGGCGGAGTGGCTGGAAAGGAAGGGACAAAGAGGGACCAGGGAGACAAGACAAGAGATGTTCATCACTGACGAGTTTCATCAGGGATCTTGGCTCTGTGGGTCACTGTCTGTGGTTCTGGAGGAGCTCATGGGTTAAGTGCTACAGCACAGCACAGACAGAGGATCTGCAAGCAAACGACACACACCACTGACCGCAGAAGAGAGAGAGACCCTCTCACTTTCCAGACACTGACTAGAAGAGACACACTCTTTGCTCTTCAAATTCAAGTTCAAACAGCTTTATTAGCATGTCCGGTAAATTGTAGTGTTGCCAAAGCATAGATAGTGAATACAGCATTTACAATACAAAAATATCATAGGACATTTACATACAACATATAGCACATGGAACATATTTGAGAACCAAGCTCACTGTTCCTCAAGCCATGACAGGAGATCACATACTTGGCACCACAGAGACAGGCTCTCTCTCTCTCTGTCCAGACGCTGACCACAGAGACAGGCTCTCTCTCTCTCTGTCCAGACGCTGACTGCAGAGACAGGCTCTCTCTCTCTCTGTCCAGACGCTGACTGCAGAGACAGGCTCTCTCTCTCTCTGTCCAGACGCTGACTGCAGAGACAGGCTCTCTCTCTGTCCAGACGCTGACCGCAGAGACAGGCTCTCTCTCAATTCACTCACACTGGCAACATCAGGGTTGCAGTCCCTCACTAGTATCACTGGAGTGCTTGCTCATAAAAACACACATGCACACTCACTCTCATACTCAACACACAATACCAACAGTAAGAGGTCAGCACAGTCTCACTCTTCTGGGGGAAATTCTCCCCTGTCACAGACACACAAACAGACAGGAGCTCACCTGGCACTGGAGTCACCAGGTCTGGAGTTCTTCACTGGATCTCCAGGGGGTCTGGAGTTCTTCACTGGATCGCCGCGGGGTCTGGAGTTCTTCACTGGATCTCCAGGGGGTCTGGAGTTCTTCACTGGATCTCCACGGGGTCTGGAGTTCTTCACTGGATCACCAGGGGGTCTGGAGTCCTTCACCGGATCTCCAGGGGGTCTGGATTTGGAGATGGACACCTGACAGCAAGATTGCAATAAAGTATAAAAAGATGTTGGAACTGAATCAACCGCAGCAACAATTTCTGTTACTTCCACTGCCTTTCACCCCCCTGCCCTGCTCCTCTCTCACCCCTGTCCCCAGTCTGTGTCCCAGTGGGTGGGGTACTGTTGTTCACTTTGTGTTGTGTTTGTATGCGAGTGTCCCAGTGGGTGCTGTGCTGTTTGGCTGGTGCTGTTTCAGCTGTATAGCTCTGCTGTCCTGAGGCTGGCTGGTGTCACTGAGCGTCAGGACCAGCTGGCTGAGGGGGCTCTCCAGGGCCTTGAGTTGGCAGGAGTGAGGGTCACTGGTTTATAAGAGGATAAAATATTATGCTCTTTTGTACATCAGTTAGGAAGGAATAGCAGCCTTAATTTGTGCAGCAGAACATAAGCAGTGTGGCAGGACAGCGACGCCAGGCCCAGCCGTGAGCCGTGTGGCAGGACAGCGACGCCAGGCCCAGCCGTGAGCCGTGTGGCAGGACAGCGACGCCAGGCCCAGCCGTGAGCCGTGTGGCAGGACAGCGACGCCAGGCCCAGCCGTGAGCCGTGTGGCAGGACAGCGACGCCAGGCCCAGCCGTGAGCCGTGTGGCAGGACAGCGACGCCAGGCCCAGCCGTGAGCCGTGTGGCAGGACAGCGACGCCAGGCCCAGCCGTGAGCCGTGTGGCAGGACAGCGACGCCAGGCCCAGCCGTGAGCCGTGTGGCAGGACAGCGACGCCAGGCCCAGCCGTGAGCCGTGTGGCAGGACAGCGACGCCAGGCCCAGCCGTGAGCCGTGTGGCAGGACAGCGACGCCAGGCCTAGCCGTGAGCCGTGTGGCAGGACAGCGACGCCAGGCCCAGCCGTCAGCCGTGTGGCAGGACAGCGACGCCAGGCCTAGCCGTGAGCCGTGTGGCAGGACAGTGATGTCCAGGGTAAAGTGGTATCTGTTCCCCTGAGACCTGACTTTCTTTTGGAAAGCCAAGAGTCTGGTCTTGTCCAGGCTGACAGCCCAGGTCTGACAACCCTGCTCTCCCACTGGACATGGCAGACTGGGAATATGATCTATGTGTCAAACAGTTTGAAGCCAACTGAAGAGTGATGGATTTAGACCACGATCCTGTCTCTTTCCAGGTCTCTCTCACCGAGGACAGGGGCACGGGGTCAATGACCAGCCATTTCTCAGTAACTGTTTCCAGCTGCTGTCCACCCAGAGGCTCCCTGATCCGCACTCGCACCTCCAGGTGCCCCCCAGTGGACTTGCGGCCATCCAGCACCTGCGCACATAGACAGTCAGAGTTTGTCTTGTGACACAGGTCACATATATCACATATATCACAGGTGTATATGTCACAAAGCAGTGCGTCACCAGCGCGCCTCTCACCTCCAGCAGCTCTCTGATCTCGCACCTCGTCTCCAGGGCCTCCAGCTTCAACTGCACTGTGCCGACAACCTTGTCATTCTTGAACAGACCACTGGGGAGACATGCACAGTATCAGCACTGCATCCGCGTGCACACACACGCACCAAGACACCAGAGACACAGGCAGACAAAGCATCAGCACTGCAACTGCGTACACCCACAGAAAGACAGGAGAGACACACACACCGCGACAGGAGACAGGAAAAGAACACTGCATCAGTACTGCGTCTGCGCATGCATGGACTCCGAGACAGGAGACAGGAAGATGCACACTGCATCAGCATGCATACAAACAGGAGAGACAGACACACACCATATTAGCACTGCTTGCACACTCACACTCTCACTCTCACTCTCACTCTCACTCTCACTCTCACTCTCACTCTCACACACAGAGATGATGGACAGACAGACTCACCCCTTGTGGACAACCTCCAGCTTGATGCCTTTTGACTGGACAACCCTCTTAAATGCCCGATGACCCCGGTTGATGTTGAGCTTGAAATTCTCCCCAAACTCTGCATTGTGAGGGGGGACAGGGTGATACAGTGTGATACAGGATTAGAGTGGTCAAGTGTCTCAGAATGTTACAGTGTTAGAGTGACACAGTGACACAGTGGGGCTTAGTACCTGGGCAGTTGGTGCTCTTCACTGTGTGCGTCCTGTCTCTCTGGGCTTCCTCCTGGAAACAGGCCAAAAGGACCAGAGTCAGTGGAGCACAAAAAAACAGACAGCTCCTACAGGACACACGCGCTCCTGCAGGCAGCAGGTCTGCCAGACACACGTGCTCCTGCAGGATACATGCACTCCTGCAGGCAGCAGGTCTGCCAGACACACGCGCTCCTGCAGGCAGCTGGTCTGCCAGACACATGCGCTCCTGCAGGCAGCAGGTCTGCCAGACACACGTGCTCCTACAGGATACATGCACTCCTGCAGGCAGCATTACTGTCAGGCACACAGAACGTAGAACAGGCGTATGCGTGTCTGCACATGTCTGCATGTACAGTATGTGGGTCTGTGTGTGGCTGCGCGTGTCTTACCAAGCTGGGAAAGGGAAACTCAAACCGTACGCTGGAGTCCAGTTCGTTCGACAACCCTGGTCAGAAAGAGCCACAGACATGAATACATCACAGCTGTTACACATCTGTACAGCTTGAGAATTTGTGCACACCCTAATAATTGCTCCTACAGCAATATCTCGCTGAAAGTGACGCTGTACCTGTGGGCGCTGGCAGGTTGATGCCCCTCACTATCGTCAGCAGGAGCTCGTTATTGTTCAGCTCAGGGAAGATCCTGCAAGGGGAGAGGAAGAGTGAGGAACAAAGAGGGGAATAGGAAATATGCCGGTAGAGGATATAACATGTCCTTCTCCTTGGCATGTCAGTGACAGTGACAGACTCGATGGCGTTGAAGGTGCGTCAGTGTGTCGGGGAGCAGTACTGACTCCACAGTGGTGAAGGTGCGTCAGTGTGTCAGGGAGCAGTACTGACTCGATGGCGTTGAAGGTGCATTAGTGTGTCAGGGAGCGGTACTGACTTGATGATGTTGAAGGTCCTCTCCTCTGTGTGGTGCTTGGGAACAGGGCAGCCATGTTGCAGCGCCTGCTTCAGCACGTCGATGCTCTTCATACACTCCTCCGCCATCTTCTCGAACCTGAGCCCGAGGGAGAGAGGGGGTGAATCCGAGCTGGACACAGGGAGAGGGATGGGCTCAGGCACAGAGATGCAGGGCGACGGACTGACCTGCTCGTTTCGGTGACATTGCCCAGGTGTGTGAACTGCTCAGAGTAACTCAGACATTTCTGCGGAGAAACAGAGACAGTCAGCACCTCTCTCTGACGCGGACAGTGGGCTACCGGAGACGGTCACAGCCGCTGACCTTGTGCTGGTGCCGCAGGCGGTCCATCAGCTGGGCGTACTGCTCGGCGGTGCGGGCCGACACCGGGGCGCTGCGTGACTGGACCAGGGCATAGTCGTCCACACTGACCGGAGCCGGAGGTACCTGAGCGCGGAAGAGGCAGCAGTAAAGAGACGTGGGAGTGACACACCCATCCCAGACCCACCCCTACACTGGCGCGTTGCCTTAGTTACTTATCACCGCAGCGCCGGTTACCTTGGTGATGTCGACAGGCAGCCCGCTCTTGGCCGCACTTATCATGGGGTCCAGGCCCTTAGCGTGACGCAGTTGCAGTGCTGCCCCCTGCAGGTCCTTCTGCTGCTTGGAGCGCAGAGCTGCGCGCAGGAACTGCTGTCTGCGAGTCTGCAGGAAGTCCAGCTGCTGCTGGGCTGCAAGACAGAGCCACAGTAACAGTACTGCAGGGGTTCTGTTCCAGGTGCAATAACAGTGTGAGAAAACAGCGATGTGCAGGGTAATGCAACGAGACACACAGGCTACAGTAACAATGGAATAACACTAACATACAGTGTAATAACACAGTAATATACAATGGGACAATACAGTGAAACACACCACAGTAACACTGTAATGACAATAATATGCCCTGGGATAACAGATCACATACATAGTAGTATACACTGGGCTAACACAATGAGCCACATGCACACTACATTGGAATAACACACTAATATACATAATAATATACAGTGTATTAACACAATAACATACACTGGGATAACAGTAATATATGCTGATGTACAATAATAACATTAAAAAACACGCTGTAATAACACAATAATAACAGTTAATATATACTGGTATAACACAGTAATAACACAGTGACATACCGACCTCGGCATACAGACAAACTCAATCAACAGTGACTCCTACCCTTCGGCCCCAGTTTGGGTTTAGGGGTGTCAGCTCCGCCCTCACGGGTGGCCTGGAGGCTGGTACGTGACGGGGCTGAACCTGCCTGTCGCTTGGCAACTGGCTGTACCTCGGGCTGGAGAAGAGGAAAAGATGGGGCTGTGAGTAAGAGTGAGGAGGGGGCAAGTTGCAAATCTCACCCCCAAATTCTCACCTTCATCACTTTTTCCCCTGGCCCTTCCTCTTCCTCAGCATCTGCATCCTGATTGGCCAGTTTCATAGCTGTCTCAAGCACTCCCATGATGCTCTGATCTCCACCACTGCCCTCTGACCCCTGTACTGGAGGGCACCCTGATGAAGAGTCAAAGAAAGGTATTCAAAAATGCCAGCACCACAGTCACAGGCAAACGAGGGAGAGGAAGAAACAGTCAGGCAGGCAGAGACCAAGACAGGAGAGACAGAGACAGACAGGCAGTGACTGACAGAGGAGAGAAAGATAATGCAGGTAGTTACCTGGGGGGACAGGCAGATCAGACAGGTTGACCGGGCGGCCAGCCTTGTGGGCTTTGATGGCGTCCTGGTATTGCTGCAAGAGAGAAAGAGAGAGGGTCAAGTCAGTGTGTATAGAATCCCTTCGTCACACACAGTATAGCATCTCAGACTTCAACAGAAGCTGGAGACATAGTGCTACACCAGGCCTGAGAGCCTCCAGACACACTCCTGGGCTTCAGACAATGTGCTACACCAGGCCTGAGAGCCTCCAGACACACTCCTGGGCTTCAGACAGTGTGCTACACCAGACCTGAGAGCCTCCAGACACACTCCTGGGCTTCAGACAGTGTGCTACACTAGGCCTGAGACCCTCCAGACACACCCCTGGGCTTCAGACAGTGTGCTAGCCCAGGCCTGAGAGCCTCCAGACACACCCCTGGGCTTCAGACAGTGTGCTAGCCCAGGCCTGAGAGCCTCCAGAGATACCCCTGGGCTTCAGACAGTGTGCTTCACCAGGCCTGAGAGCCTCCAGACACACCCCTGGGCTTCAGACAGTGTGCTAGCCCAGGCCTGAGAGCCTCCAGAGATACCCCTGGGCTTCAGACAGTGTGCTACACCAGGCCTGAGAGCCTCCAGACACACTCCTGGGCTTCAGACAGTGTGCTACACCAAGCCTGAGAGCCTCCAAACACACTCCTGGGCTTGTGTGCTAGCCCAGGGCTTACCGAGGAGTTTCACATGATCCACAAAGTGACCCCAGCGGATTTCTTCATCTGCAGCGAAGCGCCGGAGCGCACAGTGATGCCCGACGGGGCTGTGGACACTGAGGGTGGGTGCTGGGGGACGGGTTTGAATCCGCGTGAGGCCCTGGGCTCGCCCAGCGACCAGGTGGCACTGCAGGGGGTGCTCACCTTGACGATGCGCTGGTGCATGCGGGCCTTGCGCTCGTCCCCCTTGCTCTTGGCCGTCTCCGCGGCGACGCGGTATCTCTCCAGGCGCTGCTGCAGAGCCTCGCCGACGTTGCGGGGGGCGGGGAGCGCTGCGCACACAGACAGAACCGCCCTCAACGTCATCGATAATGCACGAGAACGGCCACAGGGCAATCGGATCAATCAAACACAGAAGCAGTTAGTTAAGAAAGTGCGCTCGTGGATTTCCCGGCGGGCAGCCTCCACATGATCCTACCAGTGTCCGCCACAGGTGGCGCTGCTGCGGGGGCTGGAGCTGGGGGCTGGGTAGGAGGGGCTGGGCTGTCAATCGCAGCATCTCCTTGGAAACGGGAAAGAGACACAGACAGGAAGAGTTACTGAACCCTGACCGCCTTCTCAGGAAATAAGACAGTTCCTCCTGGGAGACTCCTGGATCAGGGTGGTTACAGATTATAAACAAGCCAAGAGCAACACCGGCAGAACAGTTTGCTCCTCCTTGTGCTTATTTTCAACAAGATAACAGATTCATACAGCCTGGGTAAAACAAGGAAACAGAGAGAGAAAGGGGAAAGAGGAGAGAAAGAGACAGCTAGGGAGACAGAAAGAGAGAGAAGAAGAGAAAGATGGAGAGACAGCTAAGGAGACAGAGCTGTAAGCTCAGTCAGTCCTGCAGCAGTGCAGCTAGACGTTTTTAATGGTGGAGTTGCACAAACTGACCAGGAGGGGGAGGTATACTCCCAAGGTTCACCGGCTCCCCTCTGTCCACAGCCTCCAGGATGGGATCAAATTTCTGTCAAACAGAGGGGGAAAGATGTGAGAAATTTGACAATTCTGGCAAGACACAACACACCACTCTGTCTAAAACTGTAGTTTTACAACATCACCATACCTGAGCCACAGTACACACCTGTATTCAGGTACATCAGTGTTCATACTTCCCTGTAGCTTGCATGCATTGCTAAAATCCTAAGAAGCTTTACCTTAAGTTCTTAGTTTTTCATTTTGACCTTCTGACACCAGACTTCACACAATGACAGTCTGATAAGAAGTTCAGAGCTCTTTAACAAGCATAATTAACCAACAAGACACACCTGCCCCCCCCCTCCCCCCATCCCCCCAATAACTCTTCACTCATTTCACTTCACCCAAGAGGACTGAACCACACTGACTTTATTAAGCACAGAATGCTTCAAGAGTTACATAGGTCACTCGTGTTTTTTTCATAACAAAAATCCTAGTTGAAGCATCACTATCCAGCAGTTTTGGAGGGCCTTGTGAAATGGCCTTGCATTTAACAATAAGCAATTTGTTTGCTCACCTGTATAATCAAAGGCTCAAACAGGGCAGTGCCTTCTATACATCATCTGAATACTACGTTACTTACTGAGTTGTATTTAACTAACAATACTCACAGATAGAACAGTCTTTACTTTTCTTCATACCATCAACTTACAGTGCCTTGCAAAAGTATTCAGACCCTTATAATATTAATAATTGCTTACACTTATATAGTGCTTTTCTGGAAAAAACCCTTGACCAATTCTCCCTTTTTACTGAATTACAAATCCTACATTGAAATTTTGTTCTCTTGTGATATTTTGATTTCAAAGCACTGAAACTCAAAAGTAATTACTTTAATGTGACATTGTTTTATGTTAGAAAATACTATTTAAAAAAATTAAAAAACTGAAATATGCTGTTTGCATAAGTATTCAACCCCCATGTTTTAATATTTCGTAGATCCACCAGTAACAGCTTTAAGTCTTTGTGGGTAAGTATGTAAGTATGTACTGTACCAGCTTTGCACACTGTTCAGGAGTGATTTTGGCCCACTGCTCTATGCGGATGTGCTCCACGTTGTTCGGGCAATTTTCAAATAGTGCCACAGACTCTCAATTGGATCGCGATCAGGGCTTTGACTGGGCCGTTGTAGGACATTCACCTTTCTGTTCTTGAGCCACTCCAGCGTTACTTTGGCCTCGTGTTTGGGATCGTTGTCCTACTGAAAGATGAACTTCAGTTTTTTAGCAGACTGAAACAGGTTCTCATGCAGTATCTCCCTGTATTTTGCACCATCCATTCTTCCCTCTATTTTAACACAATGCCCAGTCCCTGCTGACGAAAAGCAGCCCCACAGCATGATGCTACCACCACCATACTTCACTGCAGGTGTGGTGTTTTTTGAGATGTGGGCAGTGGGCACATCTCGCTTTGAATTTTGGCTAAAAAGCTCTGTCTTGGTCTCTTCTGACCACAAAATCTTTTCCCACATCGCAACTGGGTCACCATCATGCTTTTTGGCAAACTCCAGACGTGCTCTCACGTGGTTCTTTTGGAGTAATGGCTTTTTCTGTGCCACCCTCCCATACAGGCCAGTGTTGTGCAGAGCTCCTGATATAAAAAACGCCTTTACTCCTCTCTCAGCTACTGGACTCTGTAGCTCCTTCAAAGTGATCGATGGCCTCTCTGTGGCTTCTCTCACAAGTCCCATTCTTGTTCGCGCAGGGAGATCTGAGGGACGACCTTTTCCAGGCAGTGTCTGGGTGGTTTGATATAGCTTCCACTTCCTGTTGATTGAACCAACAGTGCCCCCTGGGACATCCCAACACCTGGACATTGCTTTGTACCCTTTCCCTAGTTTAGGCATTTGTTTTACTTTATCTCGAACTTCTTTGGAATGCGCTTTAGTTTACATTTTCATAGCTGTCCAGATTTACAACCTGAATAATGACCCCTTAACTGGGGGGGTTTTATCCAGAAAACGTGGCAGTTATTTTAATGATTCACAGGTAGAGGCCAATTGTAAGGCAATTGTGTCCTCGTTAGGACAATTGTTTTTCACCTGTGTAAACTCAGAGCCTTCGCAACACAGGGATTGGATACTTACGCAAACAGCATATTTCTTTTTTTTTCTTAAGAATATTTTCTAAAATAAAACAATGTCACATTAAAATAATTAACTTTGAGTTTCAGTACTTATAAATAAAAATATTGCAGAGAATTACATTTCAATGTAGGATTTGTAATTCAGTAACGTGAGAGAATTGGCCAAGGGTCTGCATACTTTTGCAAGGCACTGTATCTGTTGTTTCATTTCAGAAATATCAACGATTTGTATTTGTATGTTGGGGTTTTCCATGGTTTAAAGGCAGAGATGATAGATGTTTGTGGCCAAGTACTGCAGAGAGAGCTGAGCTGCTTTTGAAGTGATTTAAATCTGTTTTTATGACTGTGTCTTATCAGAGTTGATAGATTGGTGGTGCAATTATCTAGGACCAGGGTACAAAGATTTCTTCTCTAGCAAAATGTTATTCAAATTCAAAGAGGTTTATTGTTGTGGGTGGAGAATCACAGTTTCTAAAGCAATGACAATTAGCAAAAGCAAACATTTACTGACAGTTACAACAATAACTGCCAATTATTTAAAGGGCTCAAATTTGTTTAAATTAAACTACCTTTTGAACTAGTTACCTTTATTGCCAAAGCAATAACAATATGCAAACACTCAGTACCATAATATACTATTATTAAAGACCCTAATTCTCTGTTTCTCAGGCTGTAACATCATCACATACTGGGCTGCAGCTTTATTGAGTTCCCTCCCCCAGAAGGATTTTATTTCTTTCGGGGAAGAATGTTTGTCTAATCTCAGAGTACTTCTCACACTGCAGCAGAAAGTACATCTCTGTCTCCACTTGTCCCCACTGGCAGTGGGAGCATAGCCTGTCCTCTCTAACCTGTCCTCTCTGGACAGTCAGGTCTCTCTGTGTCCAGTTTCTATGGCCAGGCTGTGGACACTGAGCCTGTCCTCTCTGGACAGCCAGGTCTGCCAGTGTCCAGTATTTGCACACCAGTGCAGGTATTTGAGTATCTGACCTGTATGAGACGTGATGTTAAGGAATGGTGTGTGCTTGATGGGTGCATGCAGCTGGAGAACAGCAGGTGGCGCCAGTGCAGTACCTTGGCGATTCCGTAGTGTCTCTTGGCCAGCTCGGTGTCCCCACTCTGCTTGGCCTGCAAAGCTGCGAGTTTGTACTCCCTCTGCCTGCTTAGAAGCACCGCCTTTACCCCTACAAAACACCAGCAGACAGACAGAGGCTCAGTTAGGCCACCGGGGCCACTTTCTCATCACCCTTCTACTGCTTCCTGTCTTCCTGTGAAGACTCTCACCTGTATGTTCCGGTCCCTCAGGCTGACTGGGGGTCAGAGGGGAGATTAAGGGCGTCTCTGGGGTCGTCGCTAGGGAACGCTGTGGTGGGGGCAGGAGGCTGGGTTTGGGTAAGGTGGGAGGGGCGCTCCTTTTGGAGCAGGGGACAGGTGCCTCCTGGGGTTGTTCCTGGTCCTGCTCTCTGATTGGCTCATCCAATCTGTGGGTCCTATCCACCGAGGTGGGGGGCTCGGAGGGGGCAGGGTGGTTGCCAGTGGCCACAGGGGGCGGGATCTCGTCCTCATTGATCGGTTTCCCCTTCTGGACAGACGCCAGCATGGACTGCAGAGTCTGGGAGAACAGGGGAGATGTGGAAAATGAGTTCCAGGCCGGTTGTAACAGACATACATGTCCTCCCCCAATGTCCCCACCCACCTTCAAGCCTCTCTCGCATCTCCGCGCCCGGCTGCTCTCCCCCGCTGCCTTGGCGCTGCTGATGGCGATCTGATACATGTCAATCCGCGCTGACAGGCGGGACTCCAGCCCCCCGGGGGCAGCGGGAGTGCCTGGGGAGATGCGGGGGTCAGGGGCAGCGCAGCCAGGGGGGGGCTCTGCCTCCTCTTCCTCCTCCAGGACCTCGTTAAGCTCAGCCTGCAGGGCAGAGGAGGAGGTTACGTAGTTCATCCCAGACAGTGCATCTCAGCTGATGACACGGCGCCCCCTGGGGCTCACCATGAGATCTGCATCACTCTCCAGATCTCCATCATCTTCCTCCTCCTCATCCAGATCCTTCATGCAGAGCGCGGCCATGTGCTCTATATCCTCCATGGGCAATGGGGCTGGAAGGTACAGAGGAAGAGGCGGAGAGCAAGTCTGTTATTAGACGCACACAGCGCATCACTGACAACACAGGCTCCCTGACTCACTCACCTTTGCCTTTCGGCTTCTTAGCCGTCCCACCATCCCCCACGAGAGCCAGAAGCTCTGCTTGCAGCTCTGTATCATCCCCTTCAGGATCGTCCTCTCCAGACAAGTCCAGCAGCAGCCCCATCTGAGAGAGAGGGGTTAATACAGACACACTGACTGACTGGACACTTCAGTACATTAACACTGCACTGAGAGAGAGGGGTTCATACAGACACACTGACTGGACACTACAGTACATTAACACTGCACTGAGAGAGAGTGAGTGGGTTGCTGGGGTTTTCTGCTGATGCACGACACTAAGTACAGTACTAGAAAGAGGCCCGGAGAGAGAGAGGCTCTGGGAGCAGCGGGCTGGCCCGTCCTGCAGGTTCACCTGTCTGGCTGCCGCGGCTCCCTGTCCCCTGCTCCGAGCGGGCCGACTGCGACTCATGCCGACAGAAACTCCGGTCCGAATCGGGATATAGCGCTGACGTCACCCCCGCCAGCGGCTCTGCAAGTCGAGACAGGTGTCAGGACACGACGGAGAGACCCTCACACACCGACACGCACAGCGACAGCAGCCGCCAGAGACCCCCCCGTCCGGACTGCATGAACAGGTCAGCGGTCTGCGGGGAACGGTCACGACAGCACACGCAGGAGCTCAGAATACACTTTACTCTTCCGCTTACAGACAGCTGCGGCAGGTAATACTCTCGAGTGGCAACAGCCCTGCCTACAGGTCACGGCTTCGCGGCGCTGTCACGGTTAAGCCCACGGGACACTCTTGTGTGTCGCGCTCTCCTCAGGGACGGCCTGTCCTGGTCCCCGGTGTGCTGCTGTCGCCAGAGGAGTTCGTTTATCGACTCAAAGGGCTTATTAATTGCTATCGCGCTGTAGTTCTGGCGACATAAACAACATTATTACCATCACATCCGACCTCCAGCCGCTGCGATTCTCTTCCTACTTCCCTCTCGCTCCGTCTGCGTCTCCCAGCAACAGAGCCCCCCCCCGACACTTTACGGCACGTGCCAGCACCCGACGCCACAGAAATGCGACCGCTTGTGCCCTCACTGTCGTAAAGAATGGCGCCAATTGATACTGTACAGTTTCAGCCCGGAACGATATGGACCGGTTTGATGTTCTGGTGCAGGAACAGATGTTAACCGTTCCCGCTTAACTGACAGTTCAGACACCCCGGTGGCAATCTGAAGTGCTAAATCCTAATCATGAACCCAAGAACAGAGAGGAGTGACGAATCATGAGGCTTATCTATGTACAGTACAAGGGCGGAAATGTTTAATAGATAAAAACTAAAAACGAATTATTTTCATAACCACGCCGTACCTGTCTGTCTACTCCGTACAGCTTTATTCGGTTTTCCGCTCCTGTAAAGCTAGAATGAAGAAACTAGACCAGTAAAGACGACCGGAGAGGCACCTCTCCAGCTAACCGCCGTCTTCCAACAGCATAGCCGGGTTCTTACGAAACCTAAGCATTCTGTTTCCGTATGTGTTTGGGATTAAAGGGGACATAGAAATAAAATAAAGCGCCTCTGTGTATTTTGGAAGCCTTTTTATTTTAAAATAAAGCCTTTTCATTGAAGGTGGCTTCAACAGAGCCACTCTCCGACCCGCAGCCCCAGCGCGCCGCATGCTGGGATATGTCGAGGGGATCTTCCCTCGGGCGGCGGGGGGCTCGCGGACGGCGGTTGGCGCGGCGGGGAGAGCGGAGCGGCGCCCAGCGAGGTGACATTAACAGAAATACAGAAATATGAACAAACCGGCCGTGTCAACAGAGGCTGGGGTGGGCACGGCGGTGTGCTGGGTACTGACCGGCGCCTTGTCTCCCCTTTAGTGTCTCTCAGACCCGGGTCGGCGCCACGATGCCCAGGAGACAGGCCGCAGGTAGGAGAGAGTCTGAGGGGGGTTTATTCCTATGTTCGACTTCATTCGAGACCCGCTGGGACAGAACCAGCCTCATCATGCCAGTCCTCTGTGTTACTTGATCTTACCGAGCTGTGCAGCACCGCTGTCGCGATCCAGCAGGGTGCACGCCAATCCTGTATGTCAGCCCTCCGAACAGCGCAGCCTGTTCCTGTTCAGCAGCCTCCAGCCAGGGGTTTAGACAGGCGGTGGAGTGAGAGAACCTGTCAGACAGGCCGGGAGAAGAGAGGAGGGAACGTCTGCCAGCCTGCTGTCACACAGAGAAGTTTGACTGAAGGGTAGATCTGTTGGGCTGCTGCAGCAGCACGGCGGGTCCTGGCCTCGATTCTCCACTGGGGTGCCTTCTGTGTGGAGTTTGCATGGTCTCCCTGTGCCTGTGGGGGTTTTCTCCAGCTGCTCCAGTTTCCTCCCAGAGACATTCAATTCAATTCAAGGTGCTTTGTGGGCATGATCGCTGAGTACAATCAGTGTTGCCAAAGCAAAACAAATACAGTTAGCATAAAACAAAAAAAATCTACAGACATTTACAATAAAGCCACAATCATAAGATGTTAACATATAAAAACATATGGAGCATTATTGGGAGACAGGCTCAGTGTTCCTCAGGCTGTGATGCTGACCTAGTTCATTGGGGTCTCTGGGCTGTCCCTCGTGTGTCTGCACTGAACTGGGTCCTCAGAACTGCCCCTGTTGTATCTGCGCAGGACTGGGGGCTCTGAACTGCCCGTTGTGTCTGTGCTGGACCGGGGTCTCTGGGCTGCCCCTGGTGTGTCTGTGCTGGACCGGGGTCTCTGGGCTGCCCCTTGTGTGTCTGCACTGGACTGGGGGCTCTGAACTGCCCCTGTTGTGTCTGCACTGAACTGGGGGCTCTGAACTGCCCCTGTTGTGTCTGCGCTGGACTGGGGGCTCTGGGCAGCCCCTGGTGTGGCTGTGCTGGACTTGTGTCGTTCTGTCTTGGGGTCCGGATATTCTCACTTTTCCAGGGATCAGCAGTTTTCTTGTGGTGGGTGGATGGATGCTAAATTTAGGTGGATGGATTTGGATGGATGCTAGAGTTTTCTCTATACTGTGTTTAGGTTGGGATGAAAGCATCTGTCAAACTAGTTAATGTGTAATATTATGGCAATATGGTGGTGTGGTATCACTCCTTTCCTCTCTGTGCCTTACCACCTTGCCTAGCAGACAGCCGGGAGCCCAGAGCCTGCCCCCCCAGGAGCAGGAGCAGGAAGAGGAAGCTTTCTGAGAGGGAGGAGGGCGCCCCCACTGGACAGTCAGGGGAGCTGCAGCCTGTGGACACAACCACAGAGCCCAGCAGCTCACAGGGGTACAGACAGGCAGTGACTGCACTGTTCAAGTGTGTTAAACAGTTTCAGTACAGCTTTGTGTTGTACTGTGTTCAGGCCTCAGTGTGTGAGAGAGACAGTGTGTTAAACAGTATCAGTACAGCTGTGTGTTGTACTGTGTTCAGGCCTCAGTGTGTGAGAGAGTGTGTTAAACAGTTTCAGTACAGCTTGGGTTCGTACTGTGTTCAGGCCTCAGTGTGTGAGAGAGTGTGTTAAACAGTTTCAGTACAGCTGTGTGTTGTACTGTGTTCAGGCCTCAGTGTGTGAGAGAGTGTGTTAAACAGTTTCAGTACAGCTTGGGTTCGTACTGTGTTCAGGCCTCAGTGTGTGAGAGAGTGTGTTAAACAGTTTCAGTACAGCTGTGTGTTGTACTGTGTTCAGGCCTCAGTGTGTGAGAGAGACAGTGTGTTAAACAGTATCAGTACAGCTGTGTGTTGTACTGTATTCAGGCCTCAGTGTGTGAGAGAGTGTGTTAAACAGTTTCAGTACAGCTTGGGTTCGTACTGTGTTCAGGCCTCAGTGTGTGAGAGAGTGTGTTAAACAGTTTCAGTACAGCTGTGTGTTGTACTGTGTTCAGGCCTCAGTGTGTGAGACAGTGTGTTAAACAGTTTCAGTACAGCTGGGTGTCGTACTGTGTTCAGGCCTCAGTGTGTGAGAGAGACAGTATGTTAAACAGTTTCAGTACAGCTGTGTGTTGTACTGTGTTCAGGCCTCAGTGTGTGAGAGAGTGTGTTAAACAGTTTCAGTACAGCTTGGGTTCGTACTGTGTTCAGGCCTCAGTGTGTGAGAGAGTGTGTTAAACAGTTTCAGTACAGCTTGGGTTCGTACTGTGTTCAGGCCTCAGTGTGTGAGAGAGTGTGTTAAACAGTTTCAGTACAGCTTGGGTTCGTACTGTGTTCAGGCCTCAGTGTGTGAGAGAGTGTGTTAAACAGTTTCAGTACAGCTTGGGTTCGTACTGTGTTCAGGCCTCAGTGTGTGAGAGAGTGTGTTAAACAGTTTCAGTACAGCTGTGTGTTGTACTGTGTTCAGGCCTCAGTGTGTGAGACAGTGTGTTAAACAGTTTCAGTACAGCTGTGGTTTGTACTGTGTTCAGGCCTCAGTGTGTGAGAGAGTGTGTTAAACAGTTTCAGTACAGCTTGGGTTTGTACTGTGTTCAGGCCTCAGTGTGTGAGAGAGTGTGTTAAACAGTTTCAGTACAGCTGTGTGTTGTACTGTGTTCAGGCCTCAGTGTGTGAGAGAGTGTGTTAAACAGTTTCAGTACAGCTGTGTGTTGTACTGTGTTCAGGCCTCAGTGTGTGAGACAGTGTGTTAAACAGTTTCAGTACAGCTGTGTGTTGTACTGTGTTCAGGCCTCAGTGTGTGAGAGAGTGTGTTAAACAGTTTCAGTACAGCTGTGTGTTGTACTGTGTTCAGGCCTCAGTGTGTGAGAGAGTGTGTTAAACAGTTTCAGTACAGCTGTGTGTTGTACTGTGTTCAGGCCTCAGTGTGTGAGAGAGTGTGTTAAACAGTTTCAGTACAGCTGTGTGTTGTACTGTGTTCAGGCCTCAGTGTGTGAGAGAGTGTGTTAAACAGTTTCAGTACAGCTGTGTGTTGTACTGTGTTCAGGCCTCAGTGTGTGAGAGAGTGTGTTAAACAGTTTCAGTACAGCTGTGTGTTGTACTGTGTTCAGGCCTCAGTGTGTGAGAGAGTGTGTTAAACAGTTTCAGTACAGCTGTGTGTTGTACTGTGTTCAGGCTTCAGTGCAGTGCTGTCTGGGGGCCAACAGGGGCTGGTGGGCTCAACCAACATTCAGGACTTCTGACCAAGGTAACCTCACAGCACCTCTCACCCACTAGACCCCTCTTCACACCCCTCTTCCTTTTCTGTTCATCTCCATTCCAGGAGAAATTTTAAACTGGTAGGTTTACCACTTTTTCATTGCTTTTTCTGGACACTCCACTCAGCTTTACAGGTAATGGGGATCCCCTCTACCACCAGTGTGTTGCCCCACCTGGATGGTACTTTGGCAGCCAGAGTGCACCAGTACACTCACAACACACCAGCTCTCAGTGGGGAGGAGAACAGAATGATGAATCCAGTTCAGAGATGGGGGTTATTAGGAGGCTATGATTGGTAAAGACTGGGCGTAAATTTGGCCAGGACATCAGGGAAACACCCCTACTCTTTTTGAGAAACACCCTGGGATTTTTAATGACCACAGAGAGTCAGGACCTCGGTTTTACGTCTTATTGGAAGCACATCGCCTTTTATTCAGTATAGTGTCCCCGTCACTATACTGGGGCATTAGGACCCACACAGACTGCAGGATAAGCGCCCCCTACTGGTCCCACTTACATCTCTATATACTGCAGTGCTGTAATGTGTTGTGTCAATGCAATATTGAGCAGTATGGGGTTGTGTTGCTGTCCAGTGTCAGTGTGTTCCTCAGTGCTATGTTGTGTTGTGTGTGGGGGTTTGCTGTCATGTGTCAGCATGTTCCTGAGTGTTGTACTGAGTAGTGTTGTTATGTTTGTGCAGTATGGGGTTGTGTTGTTGTATGGTGGTACTGTATATTGGTATGTACTGCAGTGCTGTACTGTGTTGTATTGCTGTGTTGTTGCAGGACAGCAGGTTCGTGCCTGTGTTCAGGAAACAAAGAGGGAACGCATCCTCTCTCAGGGGGCAGGTAGGCTCTACAGGCTGTGAGCCTGGGTTCGGGGCTGTTCAAGAGATACAGGGAATCTCCAGCCTCTCCCAGAGGGCAGGTAGGCTCTGCAGGGTGTGAGCCCGGGTTTGGGCCTGTGTTCAAGAGATACAGGGAAACTCCAGCCTCTCTCAGAGGGCAGGTAGGCTCTGCAGGGTGTGAGCCTGGGTTTGGGGCTGTGTTCAAGAGATACAGGGAAACTCCAGCCTCTCTCAGAGGGCAGATAGGCTCTGCAGGGTGTGAGCCCGGGTTCGTGCCTGTGTTCAGGAGATACAGGGAAACTCCAGCCTGTCTCAGAGGGCAGGTAGGCTCTGCAGGGTGTGAGCCCAGGTTTGGGCCTGTGTTCAAGAAATACAGGGAAACTCCAGCCTCTCTCAGAGGGCAGGTAGGCTCTGCAGGGTGTGAGCCCGGGTTTGGGCCTGTGTTCAGGAGATACAGGGGGTCACTCTTTTTCTTTCGTGTGTTGTCCATTTTCAGCTGAGTTCTCAAAGCATCAAGCCGAGAGACTGGCGTGTTTATTTTAGATGATAAAATGATTTGCGATTGTGTTTGTAAACTGTGATCAATTTTTGAACATTTTACTATTTTATTTTCAGTGCTCAGAAGTATTTACATTATGTAAAACTGGAGTTAATGACTTGTTGTGGTCCCCCCTCAGGTTGTACAAGTGGATCGCTCCGTGGCAGACATCATCTCGCCAGCCCACCCAACTCCAGCAGACCCTACCACCATGTGTGAAGACTCGGGGGTGCCAGGCAATGCTTCAGAGAGGGGGGAACATATCAAAACAGATAGCAGTGGGGGACTAGAGCAAGAGTACCTTGCAACAACGTCCCGCCCAGAGGCAGGAGGCCCAGCTGCCCCTCACCGGGGCAACAGGCTGGAGAACTCTGCGGCTTCCTCCTCTGAATCCATGTGCACCCTTCTGCCTGCTCCGCAGGAGGGCGCCGCTCAGGGATCTGGAGGGGCACAGGAACAGGACCCCAGCCGCAGGGCACCTGCACTGGAAGATATTTCTGGGGCCACGCAAGGGGGTGCAGGGCTGGAACATGCCTTTCGTGTGGAAGAGACGGCGTGCAGGACAGCAGAGGAGGGCTGGTCCACAGCTCCAGGCCCACAGAACCTGGCATTACACACTGAGCCACCCGCTGGAGACACCCACACCAGCCTGACCCTCTCGCACCCGCCCCAGCACAGCTGCCCCGCGGGGGACGGGCAGGTGGGCGCAGAGGAGGGGGGGGTAGATGACAGAGAAGCGGGGGTGGCAGAGACGACTGACCCAGCAGGCTTAGAGAGTGCGCCCTGTCCCAATGAGGGGAGGGCAGCAGGCCGGCTCGAGGGACAGAGGTGCACAGAGTTGGCAGGGGAAAGATCGGGCCACAGTCCCAGAGAGACAGGATACGGAAACGCCAGGAGGGGCGATCGGGGGTTGGGAGAGAGCAGGGAAGAGCCGGAGGGACAGGCCAAGACCCACGGGGGCCCGGACTGGAGAAACGGAGCCGAAGAAGCGGAGGAGGAAGTGGAATCAGCTGGCTTCCTGGTCTACAGGGAGTGGACATGTCGTTTTGATCCGTGCAGCGCTGAGCCAGGTGCCGACGCTCTGGAGAGAACCCTGCGAGTGCAGCGTGGCGGTCCCTCTGCGGAGGGGCCAGGAAGCCCAGCCTGCGCTATCCTGGGAAGCGGGACTGAGGCTGGAGCCAAGCCGGGAAGCTGTATCACAATCCCGCCTCTTTTCCTCACAGCGGGATCTAACCACCTTGTTTCGGGGGGGGTGAAGGTGACCTCTGAAGCCCTTGTTGCAGCTGGGGTTGGATGGGGCACACCTGACGCCAGTATGAGGGAGAAAGATGCGACTGGCAAAGCTGAGCAGAGCAGAGCTGGGGGTACCCCTCAAGACCCTGGCCCAGACTCCTCAGCTGTGGCGGTGATGAATGTACACGCCAAGGTCAACCTCACTTTCTCTTCGGAAATTGGGGTACAGTGCTTCCAAAGAGGGGTGAAGGGCCCCTCTGATATCATGGAGGGCCTAGCCAGGGGGTTCTGGAAGCCCTCCTTCAGCAGAGTGGCGGCGCACAAGCAGGACGTCAGCGAGGTGTATCGTCTGGAGGACAGGCATCCTGGGAATTCACGCCTGGTGTCGCCCAGCCCCTGGGAGAACAGCATCAGCGCTCTGCAGGAAGAAAAAGAAACTGGGGCATTTCCCACGCAAGTGAGAATCCAGGGAGGACAAGGAACGCCCCTGTTAGTGTGTGCAAAGAAGCAGCTGTGTTCTCCTGAGCTCGAGGTCCTGCCCGAAGACACCTGTGATTTCCCAACCGGCAGCTGGTTCACCGGGGCCGGAGTCACCACCAGCTGTGGAAAATTCACACCTGAACTGGAGAGGCCATCCACTGAGTGCCCCCCAGCTGGGGAAGTTGGGGTGCACTCTGCTACTGTAGAGAACCCCCGTCCACAAGCTTTCATGGAGCTGACAGGTTCTGGGCTCTCCACCACTGAAGAGATGGACATGGAGATGGAAGAATGGGCAGACGGGGATCCCCAGGACCCCAGAAACATGCACACACTCGCTACCACATTGAGCAGTGGCCCAGGGGCGCCCCCTGGCTGTGAGGAGAGACCCGTGCCTTGCGACTCGGAGTTAATAGAGTACTGCAGCACTCAGGTGAGTAAACAGTGTTTCTGGTTAAGTAATTGATTCCGATTCAGTAATTGTGATGTATCTCTTCATCCTCTGTGTCTGCCAGCACTCTGCACCCTGTGCCTCTTGCTCTCTTAGGACTGCCCAGAGTTACAGAGCCCCAGGACCATCGCTGCAAGCTGCCCTGAGCCTGGGCCTGACCCAGCCTGCAGCCGTGTCAGCTCACTGCCTGACCCCCTCTTGGAAGACGTGGCTTTGTGGTGAGGGAGAGACAAGGAGACTGAGGGACAGGGGTAGACCCATTGTCAGCACGAATCTTCTGTGACTGTCTCTTGTCTGTCTGACTCTTGCTGTGTCTTTTTTTAAATTATGAAATAATATTTATAATAGTAAAACATTGCATGCATTAAATATACCTATTTAACATGAAGGTGTAAGTAAATGTTACTTGTTAGAATTATATATAATTTAGTTCATTAAAAGAATTTCAATGCAACAGACTATACACAAGTACAGTATACATATTCACTTGCACACCTACTTGAACATCTGCGCTGCGCTTCTCTGAGTGTCTCACTGGGTCTGCCTGTCCACCTGCAGTGAGATAAGGACTTCTACCCCAGACCCCCCCAGGGAGCTTGAAGACGCCACGGAGCGGGTGTGCGGATTAATTGCCGAGCTGTCGCAGCTGAAGTGAGTGTCCTTTCAGAAATGGCTGTGGGGAGGGACAGTTTGCTGCTTCTCCAGCAGGCAGCCCCAGAGTCAGGGAACCCGTCTCACACAGGCGTGCACACTGCTGCTGGTTACCCCAGATCCCCCTCCCTCCTCTCCTCTTGCCCTCTTTCTCTCCCTCTCTCCTCCCCTTTCTAAAAGGACACTTTCTCTCTCTCTCGCAGTCGGCTGGTGATGTCCGCCCACCGGGAGATGGAGGGCGTGAGGCTGGCTTTGAGACGCAGACAGCAAAGTTTGAGAATGACCAGCAAGAGGGGAGCGTTTGGGCTGCTTCACTCCTAGAATTGAAGTAGAGCAGAGCGCACCCTCATCTGTCCCCGAGAGTGAGCACAATATGCTTTCTGTTCTGAGACAGAACTTAATATACCCCTCTCTTCCTCTCCCCAAGACACACAGCACACTCTCCTCTCCCCAACACACACAGCACACTCTCCTCTCCCCAAGACACACGGCACACTCTCCTCTCCCCTCCCCAAGACACACAGCACACTCTCCTCTCCCCAAGACACACGGCACACTCTCCTCTCCTCTCCCCAAGACACGGCACACTCTCCTCTCCCCAAGACACACGGCACACTCTCCTCTCCCCTCCCCAAGACACACAGCACACTCTGCTCTCCCCATGAAAGATGGATCTTGACCAGCTCTTGGGTTGTACTGGAATCTGTTTCCTCCAGGAGCCCATTGTCCAGGTATTAGTTATTGGTTGTTGATTGTTAGTGATGTTTGATAATTGGCTCATTTGAAAGAGAAGTGGCTCGGTACTCGATTTTTACCCTCATGGGTGATTATTGGGTTGTTGATTATTAACAGATTTCATTGTTCCCTACTCTCTTTACAGAGAAACTGTTAAAAATATTTCTAGTGGTTGTTAATTCATGAGTTAAGGTTAAAGATAAGCATAATAAAGCTTTCTTATATGTTAGCTAGGACTGGTGTCTTACAGATCTCAGTGTTTCCAAGTTTGTGAGTCAGTGCGTCTGTGTTAAAAGTTGGTTATGTGTAAGAAGGTTAGAGTCGGTATGTTTGTGTTGTTTTGGATCCTGTTCTGTATGAGGGCAGGTTCACAGTGCTCAGCCAGAGAACAAACCAGCCCATAGACCCCCTCCTGTGGGAGAACTACAGCGAGCCTAGAGGAATCCTTGACCACCCAAACCCATAAACACAGGATCTCAACTATCGGTATTGTGGAATAAGGTATTAAGTAGATCCTCAAAATCACTACAAGATGAGGGGGTGGGGTCCGGTACTGATCACCACCCCTTCTCTTCAGAGGTGCTTCCTGTTGGCATCAACAGAACTGAAATAGCCGAGCAGGAGATCTGAAGTGTTTGCAGAACTGGGATGTTCACCCACACAGGGAGACCAGATACCACAGACCCTGGAATTTCCCACATCAATCCGGTGAAGCTTTTGTGACCAGCTTTGTACTTGGAGTTAATTGATGAAGAAAGACAGAATTGATAATAATCACAGAGTTTCTCTCTTGAGAGAGAGTTGTAAAAGAAGCAGGAGAGAGACAGTGGACCTGGGAACCACTCCCCTGCCTTTGATGGGGCTCAGCTCTGCCCGAGAGCTCTGAAGAGAAGTGGCAGGGGAAACGAAGTGGCTGAACTTTGCCATTGACCGCGGCCAGGAGACTGCTGGGAACTTCAAACAAACACTACAAGCCTCATATGACTACTGTTAGAAGTCAGATAAGAACTGATAACTGATATCTGTGAGGAACTGTAACATCTAGACAAGTAGTGGGGGGGGGGGGGTCTGTACAGATCAGCGACCCCTCACCTTTGAAAGAAGAGTAGCAGTGAGGCATATTACAGCTGCTAGAGACTACACTGGAGTGAGGGCCTCATAGGCTGAATCAACAGGATACTCCAGAGAGAAAAATTCAATTAACAGTGGCTGCAGAGACTGGCGATAATGGATACTTTAGGTCCTAGATACTGTAGGTAGGTCCTAGTTCGCTCTGAGACAGAAGCCACACGCCTGGCCACAGGGGCAGCTGGACTGCTTGTACTGGCAGAATACCGGACTGTTACTCAAGTATACCTCTGACCCCCTGTATTTACACTAGTGCGGACCCTCCAGGATACCGCAGCGCTCGGAAAGTCATTCCAGGCCACCACAGTACGCTTGTATTGTCAGTGCCAGTCGGCGTGCCCGGACAGCTCTGTTGAAGTTGGTGCAGTATGGCAGAGCAACTCCAGCAG
>JAAWVO010068314.1:533296-553251 GCA_016984175.1 Atractosteus spatula
CCCACAGAACAGGGGCTGCAGCAGAACCTGGCACTGCTGGAGCAGTACTGTCAGACCTGGGCACTGACAGTCAATCTGGACAAGACCAGAGTTATGGTTTTCCAGAAGAAAGCCAGACCTCAGGGAAACAGGTACAAATTCACACTGAACAACAACACACTGAAGCACACATCCAGCTACACATATCTCGGTCTCACCATCAGCTCATCTGGGAGTTTTGACCTGGCAGTGAAGGCACTGAGGGAGAAGGCACTCAGGGCTTTCTATGCAATAAGAAGGAGGCTCTTCAACATCAACCCACCAACGAGAATCTGGCTCCACATATTTGAAAGTGTAATCCAACCCATTGCCCTATACGGCAGTGAAGTGTGGGGTCCCCTCACAGACCAGCATTACACTCAATGGGACAAACACCCCACAGAAACTCTGCACATGGAGATCTGCAGAAACATCCTCCGTGTGCAGAGAAAAACACCTAACAACGGGTGCAGGGCCGAATTAGGCCAGTACCCACTATTGATAAACATACAGAAAAGAGTATTAAAGTATTGGCTACACCTAAAAAACAGCAACCAAAATTCCTACCACCACAAAGCCCTGCTGAGCCAAGAGCTGAGCCCAAAACAGAGCCCCCTGAGCCAGCTGGTCCTGAGGCTCACTGACCCAAGCTACACCAACACCAGCCAGCCTCAGGACAGCACTGCTAGAGCACCACAACTCAGACTCAACCACATCACAGCACAGATCAAACAGCAATATCTCCCACACTGGGACACACACACACAAACACAACATAAACTGAAATGCTACAGAACCCTAAAGAGACAATACACACTAGCCGAATATCTAACCAAGATAAATAACAGCAAACAGAAACAGACTCTGACGAAGTATAGGCTCAGTGACCACAGCCTGGCCATAGAAACTGGGCGACACAGGCAGACCTGGCTGCCCAGAGAGGACAGGCTGTGCTCCCACTGCCAGCGGGGAGAAATAGAGACAGAGGTGCACTTCCTACTGCACTGTGACAGATACTCTGGGATCAGAGGAACATTCTTTCTCAAATTTACACAGCTAATCCCAGAATTCCCATACCTGCCAGAATAACAACAGGTCCCAATCCTACTGGGAGAGGGAGGAGGGAACTCAATTGAACTGGAGGCCCAGTATGTGATCTCCTGTCACAGCCTGAGTAACAGTGAGCCTGTCTCCCAATAATGCTCCATATTTTTATATGTAAATGTCGTATGATTGTGTCTGTATTGTAAATGTCTGTAGATTTTTGTTGTATGTTAATTGTATTTGTTTTGCTTTGGCAGCACTGATTTGACTCATTGGAAATGCCAATACAGCACCTTGAATTGAACTGAATTGAATGGAGTGAGGGAGAGGGAGGGGGGTAGACTTGGTTGAATCCAGACTGAAGCCAAAGGCCAAAGAGCAAAGACTTCCTGGCTCGGAGGGGAACCTGGGAGTGTTGGAGTGAGTCTCACCCCTCAGCCCTGACAGTTACACAATGTTTTATTCTGTATTAGCCCACTTGCCAGGAAACCCACTCGGACCCCCCCCAGCTGTCCAGGTCTGTGCGGAGGCTCTGGGGGAGGGGGTCTGCGTGCTGTTTCAGGGTCTGTGGAAATGTCACTGCTCTCCGTGGGCAGGGCTGTCTGTGTCTGCTTGCCCCAGACTGGATCAATAACACAATTCAATTCCTATTCCCAGGCCACAGGGGCTGACACACACTCCTGCTCTCACTGCTATTCATTCCCTCTCCTTGCACGGCTGGCCAGGGTGGAAAACTGGGCTCACCAGGGAGCTGAACCCACATCCTCCCAGTTAAGAGTCATTCACACAGACGCTACAAACACTTTCACATTGATGGATATATAACGCAAAACAGTAACAGACGCATAAAACTCAGAAACACCCCGTGTCCCACAGTATATCTCGTACGGGTACAGTGTCTGTCTTTCACACATTCACACCTCATAAAGACATTTCAATCTATACACACTCACACTGCTCACTCACAAACCTGTGAACACACACTCACACTGCTCACTCACAAACCTGTGAACACTCTTACACTGTTCACTCACAAACCTATGAGCAAGCAAGTCACACTTTTCTGATTTCTACATTATTTCAAAATTATGATTTTTAAAGCTTAAATTTTACTCTCACTTAGTTACCTCTCTGTGCTTTATTGCACTGTGCTTTTACCCTGATCTCACTGGGGTTTACTGCACTGGACTGTGCTTTTACCCTGATCTCACTGGGGTTTACTGCCCTGGACTGTGCTTTTACCCTGATCTCACTGGGCCTTACTGCACTGGACTGTGCTTTTACCCTGATCTCACTGTCTTGCTAAACGTGTATTATATTTGTACCATGTATTACAGCTCTGGAGTTCAGTACCGCTCCCCTGTGTGCTTGGGCAGGTTCGGGGTCTGACACAGAGTGGCTGAGCCCTGTGAGGAACACAATTGTTTCCAGGCACACAGGCACCTCCTTGGCAATTTCTCTGACACCAGCACCAGCACACACAAAATTCACAATAGAAGTTCAGCCACGTTTAGACTGAAAATTCATTTCCTCTGTGACAGTGTCCCACCACACCGTTTGTCAGCTGTTACTATTTATGTCGTGCCATTGATAGTAGCTTATGGCCACAGAACACTCACACACACTCACACTCAATTACACTCACAAGCATGCACACTCACACTGACACGCACTCTCGCACACATACACGCACACACTCACTCACACACGCGCACGCATTGTACAGACACTCAGTCTGCAGGTAGACACTGCAACTTTACACAACAGCACTTCCCTTTCAGCACAGCTAGAGCATCACACACCTGCTACAAGGAGATGGTGAGGATGAGGATGAAGATGATTGATGATGATTAGTGTTCAGAGTACTCACCCCTCAGTTGCTCTGGGCTGGCTGATCCACAAGGAATCACGATTGCACCCCCTCTCTCTCCCTGCTGCCCAGAGTTCCCCTTTCTCTCATGTCACTAATGTCTTCCAGCCTGTCTCTCCCTCTTCCAGCCTGTCTCTCTCTCCCTCTTCTGCCATGTCTCTCTCTCTTCCAGCCTGTCTCTCCCTCTTCCAACCTGTCTCTCTTTCCCTCTTCTGCCATGTCTCTCTCTCTTCCAGCCTGTCTCTCCCTCTTCCAACCTGTCTCTCTTTCCCTCTTCTGCCATGTCTCTCTCTCTTCCAGCCTGTCTCTCCCTCTTCCAACCTGTCTCTCTTTCCCTCTTCTGCCATGTCTCTCTCTCTTCCAGCCTGTCTCTCCCTCTTCCAACCTGTCTCTCTTTCCCTCTTCTGCCATGTCTCTCTCTCTTCCAGCCTGTCTCTCCCTCTTCCAACCTGTCTCTCTTTCCCTCTTCTGCCATGTCTCTCTCTCTTCCAGCCTGTCTCTCCCTCTTCCAACCTGTCTCTCTTTCCCTCTTCTGCCATGTCTCTCTCTCTTCCAGCCTGTCTCTCCCTCTTCCAACCTGTCTCTCTTTCCCTCTTCTGCCATGTCTCTCTCTCTTCCAGCCTGTCTCTCCCTCTTCCAACCTGTCTCTCTTTCCCTCTTCTGCCATGTCTCTCTCTCTTCCAGCCTGNAGGGGGTGCGGCTTACACAGCTAGACCCAGAACCTGTGTGTCTTATTGGCCGAACTGTATAAGCTGTACGGTGCTGATTGGACAAAAGGTCTTTTTAATTTTTCTTCCCTCCTCCTCCAGCCCTGGTATGTGTGTAAGAGAGCTCCCTGATGGAGTTAACCCCTTCCCTGCCCCTCCAGCCTTTGTCATTGGCTCCTGTGCAGGATATTAGTGTGCAGGAGAAGCCTCACTGTTCATTTCACACGTGTGTTGCAATCTAAAGCAGTGACTAAAAATGTTTGAAAAGCACATAAGAACACATTTAAATGCACTTAAAGCACCATCTAATGTATTTTCTGTATATAAAAGCGGAAGACGTTCTGGGGTTCCTGTTCTGTGGTTGGTTGATCTCTGCAGGCAGCAGATGGACGATGTGCTGGAGCACCTTCTGAGCTCTGTAGCTGCAGCAGCTCAGCATTGTGAACAGCGTTAGTCTGGCATTTCATCTTCAGCTCCCTTTGATCACAGCAGCTCCAGGTCCACTGGACAGGGAGCTCAGGTCAGCTGGACAGGAAGCTCAGGTCCACTGGACAGGGAGCTCAAGTCAGCTGGACAGGAAGTCCAGGTTGGCTGGACAGGAAGCTCAGGTAAGCTGGACAGGAAGCCCAGGTCCACTGGACAGGGAGCTCAGGTCGGCTGGACAGGAAGCTCAGGTCCACTGGAAAGGAAGCTCATGTCAGCTGGACAGGAAGCTCAGGTCCACTGGAAAGGAAGCTCATGTCAGCTGGACAGGAAGCTCAGGTCGGCAGGACTGCAGTAGCCAGTGCGAAGCTGGCTTTTTGATCCACTATACATATTCTATAGCTCTTGGATATCTATATTCTGTAGTTCACTAGATAATAATTCCCAATACTCCAGTGTACAGAAAGGATTATGGAGTGTTTAAGTCTCCATAAATAATGCTGAGCCCGCCTGGCTGAGGGCCGAGCTCCGGCCCAGGACCAAGGGGCTGGGACCCCCTGCAGAAAGACATTCGTGAGGGAGAGATGGGGTTCACTGTACTTATTTATAATGTATAATGTTGCCAGGATTGATTAAAAATGACCGAGTGCTGAGGCTGACTGGCGGTCCACAGCGCAGATCCACAGTGACCCACAGAGCGCAGGGCCGGATGTCAGCGCTGTGGTGTGCAGGCCGTTTAACCCCGCGACCGCAGAGCCAGGCCAGCACCAGCGCCAGCCTGACTTCCTGCCACAGCCCAGAGCCCCTGACCACGCCCCCGCGCGCCCTTGCCAGTCTGCAGGCCACATGCCACCGGTGCTGCACCCGTCAGTGTGTAGTCCAGACTCCCGTTTGCACCAGAGGTGCAGATGGCGGTGACCCCAGTGTCCCGGCTTGTACCACTCCAGCTCTCTAAAGGTCCCAGGTTTTCAGTGGCAAGATCAGAGGGGACACCAGGAAGATTCAGAGGACGACACTGTCGCTCACCTGGAGCCCTCCTCCATCTGGGTGCTCAATGTCAGCCCACCATCCCCTGCCTGACTGCAGCGCTCAGCCCAAAGACACACTGACACCTCAGGAGAGCGTTTCCCTGACACATCCCCTGATGCACAGATTGTGCTCCTGTTCTGAGCTGATGAGCTGGTCTGCTGTCGCCCACAGAACAGGGGCTGTAGCAGAGCCTGGCACTGGTGGAGCAGTACTGTCACACCTGGGCGCTGCCAGCCCATCTGGACCCAGGACAGGGGCTGCAGCAGAGCCCGGCACTGCTGGAGCAGTACTGTCACACCTGGGCACTGCCAGCCCATCTGGACCCAGGACAGGGGCTGCAGCAGAGCCCGGCACTGCTGGAGCAGTACTGTCACACCTGGGCACTGCCAGCCCATCTGGACCCAGGACAGGGGCTGCAGCAGAGCCCGGCACTGCTGGAGCAGTACTGTCACACCTGGGCACTGCCAGCCCATCTGGACCCAGGACAGGGGCTGCAGCAGAGCCCGGCACTGCTGGAGCAGTACTGTCACACCTGGGCACTGCCAGCCCATCTGGACCCAGGACAGGGGCTGCAGCAGAGCCCGGCACTGCTGGAGCAGTACTGTCACACCTGGGCACTGCCAGCCCATCTGGACCCAGGACAGGGGCTGCAGCAGAGCCCGGCACTGCTGGAGCAGTACTGTCACACCTGGGCACTGCCAGCCCATCTGGACCCAGGACAGGGGCTGCAGCAGAGCCCGGCACTGCTGGAGCAGTACTGTCACACCTGGGCACTGCCAGCCCATCTGGACCCAGGACAGGGGCTGCAGCAGAGCCCGGCACTGCTGGAGCAGTACTGTCACACCTGGGCACTGCCAGCCCATCTGGACCCAGGACAGGGGCTGCAGCAGAGCCTGGCACTGCTCCGTGTCAGAGTGTGTTCGGGTAGTCAGTGTGTGTTCGAGCGGTCAGTGTGTGTGTGTGTCAGAGTGTGTATGGGCTGTCAGTGTGTTTGTGTGTGTGTCAGAGTGTGTTTAGGCGGTCAGTGTGTGTGTGTGTCAGAGTGTGTTTGGGCGGTCAGCGTGTTTGTGTGTGTTCGGGCGGTCAGTGTGTGTGTGTGTCAGAGTGTGTTTGGGCGGTCAGTGTGTGTGTGTATCAGTGTGTGTGTGTGTCAGAGTGTGTTCGGGTAGTCAGTGTGTGTGTGTGTCAGAGTGTGTGTTCAGGCTGTTAGCGTGCACTCAGATAGCGGCTGTACGGAGGAAGGAAGGAGGGGAGGGGGGAGGATGGAAACAGGTCGTTAGCCCCTCTCTGTAACGAGTTCCTCCCCATCTCACCCTCTTCAGCCTGAGGGCTGAGGCTCTGTAGCTGGAAATAGACTGAGGTGAGTTTCAACTGCCAGGGAGCCACATCAATCAGGCAAGACACAGCTGTGACTCTGGCTCCCACTCATGGACACCCACTCCACCGGTGACTGTGACTCTCACCACAGACACCCACTCCACCGGTGACAGTGACTCTCACCACAGACACCCACTCCACTGGTGACTGTGACTCTCACCCACAGATACCCACTCCACCGGTGACTCTGGCTCTGTGGACACCCACTCCACCGGTGACACTGGCTCTGTGGACACTCACTCCACCGGTGACACTGGCTGGTGTTTTCAACTCTGTTTCCTCCGCTGTGTCAGTACAGCCCAATCGCAGACTCCCACCCAGAGGGCTGAGTCGATGTCCCACACCTCGCCCCGACACAGGCCCTCTCTGCTGGCTCAGCGTAAGCATGGGTGCTGTGTGACAGGTGTGCCAGTTTCCTGCTCCACAGCGTGAAACACAGCTGCTACCAGATTCAACAGCTCTTCAGAACTTTCAGAACTGCTCCAGGATCAAGGAAATACAGCGATGTTAAAAAAAAACCCATCATAAAGGAATTCGTTTCCTGGTAATCCTAATTCCTTACAAACAGCTCAAAAAGTGACATGGCTGCTCTCGCCCTCTTACGCAGACGAGACCCCCTTTAATTCCTGACTGTGCCCCAAGCAACCTGTGTGTGAGAGTGCCATCTGCTGGCTGGAGCAAGGACCTGCGGTTGAGAGACCAGGCTCAGAATTTTTAATGGAAGTTTCCCTGATCTGGTTATTTTTTGTAATTATTTTAAACATATTATCAACCTGCCCCACTTTTGTCAATAAAAAAGCTATCAGAGAGAAAATCACCTGTAGCGTGTAGAGTGTGACTTTTAACTGTCCCTGAATGACAAAATATCCATCTGGCACAAACTGTACAAGACACACTACTGCCCCCCGCTGTCCGGAGGGTGTCAGGGGTGTGACAGACAGCAGGGGGACACACATAGGGCCTGGTCTTGTTAACTACTACTGTCTGGAGTGTCATGTCAGCATGAGTGTGTGTTAGTGTCAGTGTGAGTGTGAGTTAGTTTCAGTGTGAGTGTGTGTTAGTGAAAGTGTATGTCAGTGTGAGTGTGAGTGTGTCAGTGTGAGTGTGTGTCAGTGTGAGCGTGTGTCAGGCTCGTGAATCAGAGCCCACTGGAGGGTGAAGGGCTCTGGAGAACATCAGAGCCGAGACTCCAATAATCCCGTGTCTCTGCAGCTCTGCAGCTCTAATCCCGCTCTCGGAGTGCTGACCACAGTGTTTCCAGGGCTCTGAGCCCTTTACCCCAGCTGCTAACAGGTGTCATGGGATGATGACAGAGGTGGGGGTCACTGGGTGTCACTGGGTCCCGGGACCGTTTCACCTCAGCAGTGCTGAGCAGCTGTGACCCAGAAATCCTTGCAGTGAGACCAGGAGCCAGGGCCGCTCACTGACATTGAGGCTGCTCTTTGGCACGGAGGGTGGTGGGAGTCTGGAACAAGCTGCCCAGCCATGCTGTTGAGGCTGATTCCCTTGGATCCTTCAAAGCCTGGATGCAGGAGATTTTCAGCTCAACTGGCTACGGATCAGCCCGCAAACTGCACATGCTCTGTGATACCACACTACAGAACTGTACAGCACAGTATACTATAGTATACCTCACTACAGCACTGTACAGCACAGTATACTATAGTATACCACACTACAGCACTGTACAGCACACTGTACTATAGTATACCACACTACAGCACTGTACAGCACAGTATACTATAGTATACCACAGTACAGCATTGTACAGCACAGTATACTATAGTATACCACAGTACAGCATTGTACAGCACACTGCACTGAAGCACAGCAGAATAATCTACAGCAGATTTCAGCAATCTATACTAGTACAGCATGGGACATTACATTTTCCTACAGTATAGTGCGCTACAGTATGGTATGGAATATTAAAGTATCCTACAGTACAGTATGGCACATTACAGTAGACAATGGTACTGTACACTGTTGGAAATTACAGTATCCTACAACATAGCACACTTCACTACAGTATGGGACATTACAGTATCCTACAGTATGAACTAGCATGCAACCAGGAAAAAATAAGTTGTAACATCAGGTCTAGAGTCTTCTACAACGAAGAGGTCGTCAAATACCCCTACGTCTAGAATTAATTTTATAGTGACGGGGACACCATACTGAAAAAAGGCACCGTCCTTCAGATGAGATGTAAAACCAAGGTCCTGACACCTGGCAAGAGTAGGGGTGTTACCCTGGTGTCCTGGCCAAAGTTACACCCAGTTTTTACAAATACTGGCCTCCTAATAATCCCTTTAAATTGGCCTAATCACTCTGTTGTCCTCCCTACTGATACTGTAGCTGGTGTGTGGTGAGTGGACTGGTGGTGGAGGGGATCCCCATTACCTGTAAGGCGCATTGAGTGGAGTGTCCAGAAAAGCGCTATATAAGTGTAAGGAATTATTATTATTGTATAGCTCACTACAGTACAGAATGGAACATTACAGTACACTATGAGACATTACAGTATCCTGCAGTATAGTGCACTACAGTATAGTGTGGGACATTACAGTTTCCTACAGTACAATACAGGACATTACAGTTGACTACGGTACAGTACACTGTGGGAAATTACAGTATCCAACTGTATAGCACACTATAGTACAGTATGGAATATTACATTATCCTTCAGCATAGCGCACTACAGTATAGTATGGAATATTACAGTATCATGCTGTGCAGCACACTATAGTACAGTATGGAATATTACAGTATCCTACTGTATAGCACACTATAGTACAGTATGGAATATTACAGTATCCGACTGTACAGCACACTATAATACAGTATGGAATATTATAGTATCTTACAGTATAGCGCACTACAGTACAGTACACTGTGGGAAATTGCAGTAACTTACAGTATAGCGCACTACAGTACAGTACACTGTGGGACATTACAGTATCCTGCAGTACAGCCTAGTATTCCAGCGTATTACGGAGCCTGATATAAACACCGAACTGCCGCCCGGGGCTCAGCACACTCCGGTACACTAGAGAGCACAGTGGAGCCGCTCTCTTCCTCAATTTCACTTCTCGGAGCTGACGCCTTGAAACCTTGAGAGAGCAGGAGAGAGAGAGAGGGGATATCACGGTTTCACCTTCGGCTATTTTTTTCCGGGACGTAATCGAGATAGGCACCGAGAGGGAGGTGAACCCACAGGAATTTTGGCCGGGCAGGAGAACCGAGGCAGGCGGGAGCGGAGTGTGTCTTTCTCGGGCTGTATCGCACTGTGCAGCGCGGTTAGCAGGAAAAAGCCTTCAGGCGCACTTTCACCGGCGCTCACGGCCGGGACAGAGCCGGGTTTAGAGCCGGATTTAGAGCCAGGACAGAGCCGGCGGCGGCGCTACGCTTCCGGCCCCGGCGGGTGAGGGGCTCGGCGGCGATGCGAGTCGGGCTGCGAGTCCAGCGCCTCCCCGAAGACGCCGAGGATCCCGCCTCTTTCTCCGTTCTTCCGTCTTCTCCCGCCGGCGTGGGAAGCAGCCGGATTCGACCCCGGTTCTGCCGGCGATCTCCGGTACTGAAGTAGCGAACCGGGACTCTCAGAACAGCTTCCCCGCTCGGCCGTTTCCGCGACAGCTCGGGGCAGCTCGGAACACGCCCCAGCCCCCACCTGACCGGGTCGCGGCAGCGGGGCAGCTGTGACAGCTGGCTCGGTTCCTCCCGGCCCCATGGGCGACTCGGGGGTTCGGGCCCGGCGGTGGCGGGCCCGCTGCCAGGACTACAGCAACGGTTCCGACCCGGAGCGGGAGAAGATATGGGTCGAGCTGTTCGAGCAGCTGGACCTGAACAAGGACGGGAGGATCGACGTGCAGGAACTGCGTCAGGGGCTGGCGGCGAGGGGCATGTCGCTGGGGCGCCACGCGGAGGAGGTGAGGCAGGGGCCGGCCCACTATCCGCGACAGGATAGCTTCTTATTTTAAGACATGCGTCTCTTTCCACCCTCCCCCGCTTGTCGCTCTATTCTGGGACTCGTAAGCCCGTATTGTTTTTCTGCGGGGGACGAGAACGCACATGACGCTACCGTGATGTTAGGATACATTCCTGTTACAACAGGACAACAGGAGCTACAGTCCCAGTGCAGTAGAACAGTCCCGTTACAATAGGAGCTACAGTACCAGTGCAGTAGAACAGTCCTGTTACAATAGGAGCTACAGTCCCAGTGCAGTAGAACAGTCCTGTTACAATAGGGGCTACAGTCCCAGTGCAGTAGAACAGTCCTGTTACAATAGGAGCTACAGTCCCAGTGCAGTAGAACAGTCCTGTTACAATAGGAGCTACAGTCCCAGTGCAGTAGAACAGTCCTGTTACAATAGGAGCTACAGTCCCAGTGCAGTAGAACAGTCCTGTTACAATAGGAGCTACAGTCCCAGTGCAGTAGAACAGTCCTGTTACAATAGGAGCTACAGTCCCAGTGCAGTAGAACAGTCCTGTTACAATAGGAGCTACAGTCCCAGTGCAGTAGAACAGTCCTGTTACAATAGGAGCTACAGTCCCAGTGCAGTAGAACAGTCCTGTTACAATAGGAGCTACAGTCCCAGTGCAGTAGAACAGTCCTGTTACAATAGGAGCTACAGTCCCAGTGCAGTAGAACAGTCCTGTTACAATAGGAGCTACAGTCCCAGTGCAGTAGAACAGTCCTGTTACAATAGGAGCTACAGTCCCAGTGCAGTAGAACAGTCCTGTTACAATAGGAGCTACAGTCCCAGTGCAGTAGAACAGTCCTGTTACAATAGGAGCTACAGTCCCAGTGCAGTAGAACAGTCCTGTTACAATAGGAGCTACAGTCCCAGTGCAGTAGAACAGTCCTGTTACAATAGGAGCTACAGTCCCAGTGCAGTAGANCGCTCACACGAGAAGGAGCTGAGACTCATGTTCCGCAGCCTGGACCGCAACAATGATGGTCAGTACTCACAGGATACTCAGCACATACTCCTGTTGTACTCGCAGGGTACTCAGCACATACTCCCGCTGTACTGACAGGATAATCAGCACATACTCCTGCTGTACTGACAGGATACTCAGCATATACTCCCGCTGTACTGACAGGATACTCAGCACATACCCCTGCTGTATTCGCAGGATACTCAGCACATACTCCCGCTGTACTGACAGGGCCATCTTTTTATGATCACACTGCATACTCATAGGAAACACACTGCACTAATTCTACTTGTACTGTACTCATCAGATACTTTAGTGTATGCTCCTAGGTTACTCACTGGATACTTGCAGTGATTAATTCTAGTGTATGCTTACACAGCACTTTGTGCCCATGTTTGACCTGCTGCGTGCTGTACAAACACTGTTCTCACTCTTAGTGGAGTTCACAGCGTATGCGTGGGAGGGCTGACAGCCTTGTCTCCTTCCCACTTGCCCACTCCTGCCCACCTCCAGCCACGCCGCTGCCCCTGGCTCCCTGCTCTCCCTGTGGGGGTCCTGGCCTCAGCCATCCGGGCCGAGCAGAATCTCATTTGGACTGTGTAGGACCGACCCCCGTCTTTGCTCCGAGCTCTCAGACTTGTTGATCCACGAGGGCGCGGTGCCAGCTCGGCCCAGCCCCTGCCTGTGCTGACAGTAGCGCTGTGTTGCAGGTCAGATCGATGTGGGTGAAATCCAGCAGGCCCTGCACAACCTCGGGGTGGACGTCACCACGGAACAGGCCCAGACCATCCTGCAGGGGTCAGTCTTGCGTCAGTGTGCAGTATTGACACAGTGCAGTGTGTCAGAGTGACAGAGGGTGACTAGTGCTGGTGTGTGGGAGGGGGTGTGCAGTGTGGGAGGGGGTGTGCAGTGTGATGTGTGCAGTGTGGGAGGGGGTGTGCAGTGTGGGAGGGGGTGTGCAGTGTGATGTGTGCAGTGTGGGAGGGGGTGTGCAGTGTGGGAGGGGGTGTGCAGTGTGATGTGTGCAGTGTGGGAGGGGGTGTGCAGTGTGGGAGGGGGTGTGCAGTGTGATGTGTGCAGTGTGGGAGGGGGTGTGCAGTGTGGGAGGGGGTGTGCAGTGTGATGTGTGCAGTGTGGGAGGGGGTGTGCAGTGTGGGAGGGGGTGTGCAGTGTGATGTGTGCAGTGTGGGAGGGGGTGTGCAGTGTGGGAGGGGGTGTGCAGTGTGATGTGTGCAGTGTGGGAGGGGGTGTGCAGTGTGGGAGGGGGTGTGCAGTGTGATGTGTGCAGTGTGGGAGGGGGTGTGCAGTGTGGGAGGGGGTGTGCAGTGTGATGTGTGCAGTGTGGGAGGGGGTGTGCAGTGTGGGAGGGGGTGTGCAGTGTGATGTGTGCAGTGTGGGAGGGGGTGTGCAGTGTGGGAGGGGGTGTGCAGTGTGATGTGTGCAGTGTGGGAGGGGGTGTGCAGTGTGGGAGGGGGTGTGCAGTGTGATGTGTGCAGTGTGGGAGGGGGTGTGCAGTGTGGGAGGGGGTGTGCAGTGTGATGTGTGCAGTGTGGGAGGGGGTGTGCAGTGTGGGAGGGGGTGTGCAGTGTGATGTGTGCAGTGTGGGAGGGGGTGTGCAGTGTGGGAGGGGGTGTGCAGTGTGATGTGTGCAGTGTGGGAGGGGGTGTGCAGTGTGGGAGGGGGTGTGCAGTGTGATGTGTGCAGTGTGGGAGGGGGTGTGCAGTGTGGGAGGGGGTGTGCAGTGTGATGTGTGCAGTGTGGGAGGGGGTGTGCAGTGTGGGAGGGGGTGTGCAGTGTGATGTGTGCAGTGTGGGAGGGGGTGTGCAGTGTGGGAGGGGGTGTGCAGTGTGATGTGTGCAGTGTGGGAGGGGGTGTGCAGTGTGGGAGGGGGTGTGCAGTGTGATGTGTGCAGTGTGGGAGGGGGTGTGCAGTGTGGGAGGGGGTGTGCAGTGTGATGTGTGCAGTGTGGGGTGTGGACCAAGCCCGGAGGGAGTCTCTGTAGTTCAGTGTCTCTCCCCTCTGCTTGTGCAGGATCGACAAGGATGGCACCATGACCATCGACTGGAATGAGTGGAGGGACCACTTCCTTCTGAACCCCATCACCAACATGGAGGACATCGCGCACTACTGGAAGCACTCCCTGGTCAGTCCTGGTCAGTAGGGCTGGCCTGCGGGCCCGTCCTGACTGAGCACACACCCTTTAGCCAGTCTGTAAAGGAGGGGGTTGCATGGGGGAGGGGGGTGAACCAGTCGGGCCCGTGCTCACTCACTGACCTCCCCTGCTGTCCCTCTGCCCCCAGGTGTTGGACATCGGGGAGAACCTGGCGGTCCCAGACGAGTTCTCAGACAGGGAGCGCCGGTCGGGGCTGTGGTGGAAGCAGCTGGTTGCCGGGGCGATGGCAGGGGCGGTGTCCCGAACCGGAACCGCCCCACTGGATCGGCTGAAGGTCTTCTTGCAGGTTTGAGGAAGAGGAGGCAGGGAGTGGGAGCGGGGTGGGTGTGGGATGGGAGAGCTCCTGATGAAGTATAGTGTCAGTGACCACAGCCTGGCCATAGGAACTGGACTCAGGCAGACCTGGCTGTCCAGAGAGGACAGGCTCAGTGACCACAGCCTGGACATAGGAACTGGACACAGCCAGACCTGGCTGTCCAGAGAGGACAGGCTCAGTGACCACAGCCTGGTCATAGGAACTGGACACAGGCAGACCTGGTTGACCAGAGAGGACAGGCTCAGTGACCACAGCCTGGACATAGGAACTGGACACAGCCAGACCTGGCTGTCCAGAGAGGACAGGCTCAGTGACCACAGCCTGGTCATAGGAACTGGACACAGGCAGACCTGGTTGACCAGAGAGGACAGGCTCAGTGACCACAGCCTGGCCATAGGAACTGGACACAGGCAGACCTGGTTGACCAGAGATGTGTTGTGTTGCTGCGGGTCAAAGATGTGCAGTGCAGTGGGTCAATATTGTGTGCTGTGCAGCTGTGCGTGACGGCTGTGTTGTTGTGCAGCTGTGGAGTGTGGTGGCTGTGCTGTGTTGTTGTGCAGCTGTGGAGTGTGGTGGCTGTGCTGTGTGGTTGTGTAGCTGTGGTGGCTGTGCTGTGTGGTTGTGCAGCTGTGCTGTGTGGTTGTGCAGCTGTGGAGTGTGGTGGCTGTGCTGTGTGGTTGTGCAGCTGTGGAGTGTGGTGGCTGTGCTGTGTGGTTGTGCAGCTGTGGAGTGTGGTGGCTGTGCTGTGTGGTTGTGCAGCTGTGGAGTGTGGTGGCTGTGCTGTGTGGTTGTGCAGCTGTGGAGTGTGGTGGCTGTGCTGTGTGGTTGTGTAGCTGTGCTGTGTGGTTGTGCAGCTGTGGAGTGTGGTGGCTGTGCTGTGTGGTTGTGTAGCTGTGCTGTGTGGTTGTGCAGCTGTGGAGTGTGGTGGCTGTGCTGTGTGGTTGTGCAGCTGTGCTGTGTGGTTGTGCAGCTGTGGAGTGTGGTGGCTGTGCTGTGTGGTTGTGTAGCTGTGCTGTGTGGTTGTGCAGCTGTGGAGTGTGGTGGCTGTGCTGTGTGGTTGTGTAGCTGTGCTGTGTGGTTGTGCAGCTGTGGAGTGTGGTGGCTGTGCTGTGTGGTTGTGCAGCTGTGCTGTGTGGTTGTGCAGCTGTGGAGTGTGGTGGCTGTGCTGTGTGGTTGTGTAGCTGTGCTGTGTGGTTGTGCAGCTGTGGAGTGTGGTGGCTGTGCTGTGTGGTTGTGTAGCTGTGCTGTGTGGTTGTGCAGCTGTGGAGTGTGGTGGCTGTGCTGTGTGGTTGTGCAGCTGTGCTGTGTGGTTGTGCAGCTGTGGAGTGTGGTGGCTGTGCTGTGTGGTTGTGTAGCTGTGCTGTGTGGTTGTGCAGCTGTGGAGTGTGGTGGCTGTGCTGTGTGGTTGTGTAGCTGTGCTGTGTGGTTGTGCAGCTGTGGAGTGTGGTGGCTGTGCTGTGTGGTTGTGCAGCTGTGCTGTGTGGTTGTGCAGCTGTGGAGTGTGGTGGCTGTGCTGTGTGGTTGTGTAGCTGTGCTGTGTGGTTGTGCAGCTGTGGAGTGTGGTGGCTGTGCTGTGTGGTTGTGTAGCTGTGCTGTGTGGTTGTGCAGCTGTGGAGTGTGGTGGCTGTGCTGTGTGGTTGTGCAGCTGTGCTGTGTGGTTGTGCAGCTGTGGAGTGTGGTGGCTGTGCTGTGTGGTTGTGTAGCTGTGCTGTGTGGTTGTGCAGCTGTGGAGTGTGGTGGCTGTGCTGTGTGGTTGTGTAGCTGTGCTGTGTGGTTGTGCAGCTGTGGAGTGTGGTGGCTGTGCTGTGTGGTTGTGCAGCTGTGCTGTGTGGTTGTGCAGCTGTGGAGTGTGGTGGCTGTGCTGTGTGGTTGTGCAGCTGTGCTGTGTGGTTGTGCAGCTGTGGAGTGTGGTGGCTGTGCTGTGTGGTTGTGCAGCTGTGCTGTGTGGTTGTGCAGCTGTGGAGTGTGGTGGCTGTGCTGTGTGGTTGTGTAGCTGTGCTGTGTGGTTGTGCAGCTGTGGAGTGTGGTGGCTGTGCTGTGTGGTTGTGCAGCTGTGCTGTGTGGTTGTGCAGCTGTGGAGTGTGGTGGCTGTGCTGTGTGGTTGTGCAGCTGTGCTGTGTGGTTGTGCAGCTGTGGAGTGTGGTGGCTGTGCTGTGTGGTTGTGCAGCTGTGCTGTGTGGTTGTGCAGCTGTGGAGTGTGGTGGCTGTGCTGTGTGGTTGTGCAGCTGTGCTGTGTGGTTGTGCAGCTGTGGAGTGTGGTGGCTGTGCTGTGTGGTTGTGCAGCTGTGCTGTGTGGTTGTGCAGCTGTGGAGTGTGGTGGCTGTGCTGTGTGGTTGTGCAGCTGTGCTGTGTGGTTGTGCAGCTGTGGAGTGTGGTGGCTGTGCTGTGTGGTTGTGCAGCTGTGCTGTGTGGTTGTGCAGCTGTGGAGTGTGGTGGCTGTGCTGTGTGGTTGTGCAGCTGTGCTGTGTGGTTGTGCAGCTGTGGAGTGTGGTGGCTGTGCTGTGTGGTTGTGCAGCTGTGCTGTGTGGTTGTGCAGCTGTGGAGTGTGGTGGCTGTGCTGTGTGGTTGTGCAGCTGTGCTGTGTGGTTGTGCAGCTGTGGAGTGTGGTGGCTGTGCTGTGTGGTTGTGCAGCTGTGCTGTGTGGTTGTGCAGCTGTGGAGTGTGGTGGCTGTGCTGTGTGGTTGTGCAGCTGTGCTGTGTGGTTGTGCAGCTGTGGAGTGTGGTGGCTGTGCTGTGTGGTTGTGCAGCTGTGCTGTGTGGTTGTGCAGCTGTGGAGTGTGGTGGCTGTGCTGTGTGGTTGTGCAGCTGTGCTGTGTGGTTGTGCAGCTGTGGAGTGTGGTGGCTGTGCTGTGTGGTTGTGCAGCTGTGCTGTGTGGTTGTGCAGCTGTGGAGTGTGGTGGCTGTGCTGTGTGGTTGTGTAGCTGTGCTGTGTGGTTGTGCAGCTGTGGAGTGTGGTGGCTGTGCTGTGTGGTTGTGCAGCTGTGCTGTGTGGTTGTGCAGCTGTGGAGTGTGGTGGCTGTGCTGTGTGGTTGTGCAGCTGTGCTGTGTGGTTGTGCAGCTGTGGAGTGTGGTGGCTGTGCTGTGTGGTTGTGCAGCTGTGCTGTGTGGTTGTGCAGCTGTGGAGTGTGGTGGCTGTGCTGTGTGGTTGTGCAGCTGTGCTGTGTGGTTGTGCAGCTGTGGAGTGTGGTGGCTGTGCTGTGTGGTTGTGCAGCTGTGCTGTGTGGTTGTGCAGCTGTGGAGTGTGGTGGCTGTGCTGTGTGGTTGTGCAGCTGTGCTGTGTGGTTGTGCAGCTGTGGAGTGTGGTGGCTGTGCTGTGTGGTTGTGCAGCTGTGCTGTGTGGTTGTGCAGCTGTGGAGTGTGGTGGCTGTGCTGTGTGGTTGTGCAGCTGTGCTGTGTGGTTGTGCAGCTGTGGAGTGTGGTGGCTGTGCTGTGTGGTTGTGCAGCTGTGCTGTGTGGTTGTGCAGCTGTGGAGTGTGGTGGCTGTGCTGTGTGGTTGTGCAGCTGTGCTGTGTGGTTGTGCAGCTGTGGAGTGTGGTGGCTGTGCTGTGTGGTTGTGCAGCTGTGCTGTGTGGTTGTGCAGCTGTGGAGTGTGGTGGCTGTGCTGTGTGGTTGTGCAGCTGTGCTGTGTGGTTGTGCAGCTGTGGAGTGTGGTGGCTGTGCTGTGTGGTTGTGCAGCTGTGCTGTGTGGTTGTGCAGCTGTGGAGTGTGGTGGCTGTGCTGTGTGGTTGTGCAGCTGTGCTGTGTGGTTGTGCAGCTGTGGAGTGTGGTGGCTGTGCTGTGTGGTTGTGCAGCTGTGCTGTGTGGTTGTGCAGCTGTGGAGTGTGGTGGCTGTGCTGTGTGGTTGTGTAGCTGTGCTGTGTGGTTGTGCAGCTGTGGAGTGTGGTGGCTGTGCTGTGTGGTTGTGCAGCTGTGCTGTGTGGTTGTGCAGCTGTGGAGTGTGGTGGCTGTGCTGTGTGGTTGTGCAGCTGTGCTGTGTGGTTGTGCAGCTGTGGAGTGTGGTGGCTGTGCTGTGTGGTTGTGCAGCTGTGCTGTGTGGTTGTGCAGCTGTGGAGTGTGGTGGCTGTGCTGTGTGGTTGTGCAGCTGTGCTGTGTGGTTGTGCAGCTGTGGAGTGTGGTGGCTGTGCTGTGTGGTTGTGCAGCTGTGCTGTGTGGTTGTGCAGCTGTGGAGTGTGGTGGCTGTGCTGTGTGGTTGTGCAGCTGTGCTGTGTGGTTGTGCAGCTGTGGAGTGTGGTGGCTGTGCTGTGTGGTTGTGCAGCTGTGCTGTGTGGTTGTGCAGCTGTGGAGTGTGGTGGCTGTGCTGTGTGGTTGTGCAGCTGTGCTGTGTGGTTGTGCAGCTGTGGAGTGTGGTGGCTGTGCTGTGTGGTTGTGCAGCTGTGCTGTGTGGTTGTGCAGCTGTGGAGTGTGGTGGCTGTGCTGTGTGGTTGTGTAGCTGTGCTGTGTGGTTGTGCAGCTGTGGAGTGTGGTGGCTGTGCTGTGTGGTTGTGTAGCTGTGCTGTGTGGTTGTGCAGCTGTGGAGTGTGGTGGCTGTGCTGTGTGGTTGTGCAGCTGTGCTGTGTGGTTGTGCAGCTGTGGAGTGTGGTGGCTGTGCTGTGTGGTTGTGTAGCTGTGCTGTGTGGTTGTGCAGCTGTGGAGTGTGGTGGCTGTGCTGTGTGGTTGTGTAGCTGTGCTGTGTGGTTGTGCAGCTGTGGAGTGTGGTGGCTGTGCTGTGTGGTTGTGCAGCTGTGCTGTGTGGTTGTGCAGCTGTGGAGTGTGGTGGCTGTGCTGTGTGGTTGTGTAGCTGTGCTGTGTGGTTGTGCAGCTGTGGAGTGTGGTGGCTGTGCTGTGTGGTTGTGCAGCTGTGCTGTGTGGTTGTGCAGCTGTGGAGTGTGGTGGCTGTGCTGTGTGGTTGTGTAGCTGTGCTGTGTGGTTGTGCAGCTGTGGAGTGTGGTGGCTGTGCTGTGTGGTTGTGTAGCTGTGCTGTGTGGTTGTGCAGCTGTGGAGTGTGGTGGCTGTGCTGTGTGGTTGTGTAGCTGTGCTGTGTGGTTGTGCAGCTGTGGAGTGTGGTGGCTGTGCTGTGTGGTTGTGTAGCTGTGCTGTGTGGTTGTGCAGCTGTGGAGTGTGGTGGCTGTGCTGTGTGGTTGTGTAGCTGTGCTGTGTGGTTGTGCAGCTGTGGAGTGTGGTGGCTGTGCTGTGTGGTTGTGTAGCTGTGCTGTGTGGTTGTGCAGCTGTGGAGTGTGGTGGCTGTGCTGTGTGGTTGTGTAGCTGTGCTGTGTGGTTGTGCAGCTGTGGAGTGTGGTGGCTGTGCTGTGTGGTTGTGTAGCTGTGCTGTGTGGTTGTGCAGCTGTGGAGTGTGGTGGCTGTGCTGTGTGGTTGTGTAGCTGTGCTGTGTGGTTGTGCAGCTGTGGAGTGTGGTGGCTGTGCTGTGTGGTTGTGTAGCTGTGCTGTGTGGTTGTGCAGCTGTGGAGTGTGGTGGCTGTGCTGTGTGGTTGTGCAGCTGTGCTGTGTGGTTGTGCAGCTGTGGAGTGTGGTGGCTGTGCTGTGTGGTTGTGCAGCTGTGGAGTGTGGTGGCTGTGCTGTGTGGTTGTGCAGCTGTGCTGTGTGGTTGTGCAGCTGTGGAGTGTGAGGGCTGTGCTGTGTCTCCAGGTTCATGGGGCCGGTGCTCTGGGGGGGCTGCGCAGGATGAAGGTCCTGGGGGGTCTGCGTGGGATGGTGCAGGAGGGAGGGGTCTTCTCGCTGTGGCGTGGAAATGGTATCAACGTGCTGAAGATCGCCCCTGAGTCCGCCATCAAGTTCATGGCCTACGAACAGGTGGGACCTGCTGCTCTGATGCCCTGTCTCACTCTCTTCCACACTGCCTGTCTCACTCTCTTCCACACTGCCTGTCTCACTCTCTCCCTGCCCCACTCACTTCCACACTGCCTGTCTCTCTCTCTCCCTGCCCCACTCTCTTCCACACTGCTTGTCTCACTCTCTTACACACTGCCTGTCTCACTCTCTCCCTGTCTCACTCTCTTCCACACTGCCTGTCTCACTCTCTCCCTGCCCCACTCTCTTCCACACTGCTTGTCTCACTCTCTT
>JAAWVO010068314.1:558230-571296 GCA_016984175.1 Atractosteus spatula
CAGTCAGTGTGTCTGTATGAACCCCTCTCTCTCAGTGCAGTTTTAATGTACTGGAGTATCCAGTCAGTCACAGTGTGTCTGTATTAACCCCTCTCTCTCCTTCTCTCTCTCAGCCTCTGTGGAGGGGGGTCCCCAGCTGTCTATGCTTGGCCAGTTCAGACACATCGTGTCACGGGAGGGGGTCCCCGGCCTGTATCGTGGCATCGCGCCCAACTTCCTGAAGGTCATCCCAGCTGTCAGCATCAGCTATGTGGTGTATGAGAACACCAAGATCGCTCTGGGGGGGGCATCTTAGACTGGGGCTGGGTCAGGAGGAGGGAGGAAGTGGAGGGGGGAGTAGAGAAAGGGAGGGCTGGGGAGGGGGGTGGAGAGAGTTGGAGGAAGAGGAGGGCATGTCCCAAGGAGGAGAGCAGAGGGAGGAAGAGGAGAGAGAGGGGGTCTAAGTCAGGAAGAGGAGAGTGTATGGGCCCGTCAGTGAGATGTGGGAGGTTCTGGGGATGTAGAATGGAGGGATGAAGGGGGAGGGGGTGCTCAGTTTGGCGTATGCACACCCCTGCAGGTCCTGTCTTTGCCTGGGGACTGCATGGCAGTTACCTGTGTTTCCACTGTCAGCATGGGGGTCACAGTGACAGTCTGGCTGTCAGTGTGGGGGTCACCAGGAGGCCACGCAGCCAGGTTCACACCTCTAAATCTGAATTCCTACCGTCACACTCCGGCCGTGGGCCAAGGCATCCTGGGATAGCGCTCTCGCAGACCGTGAGAGCGCCATCAGTGACTCAGATCCTGAGGCCTGTGTGTGTCTGTGTGCACGCGTGTGCTGTATTGAAATGTGAAAAACCTCTCCTTTTCTTTGTATATATTATGGGAGAAGGAGACACTAAACTACAGTTCCCAGCATGCTGCCCTCCTGCGGCAGCTCAGGGATTGTCTATGTAGAACTGAGGTGGTTACGTCAGGTCAGGCCAGTCATATATTTTTCCATCCCAGAGCCGTCATGGTTCCAGGTACGAGCCACTTTACCTGTTCCAAGCCTTCTGTTTTGAATGTGATTGGGTTTCTTATAGTGATTTGCTTGGTTTTATTTAGGGATACACCTCCATTTATGTTGTTATTTCCATAGATTACAGTCTGTCGAGAGCTCTACACTCCTGCAGTACTGCACTGACCGCGCAGACCTGCTCCTTGCCCTGTGTGGACTGCGCAAGCCTGCTGCTTCCACTGCACTGACTGTGCAGACCTGCTCCATATACTGTGCTGACTGCGCAAGCCTGGTGCTTCCACTGCACTGACTGCGCAAGCCTGCTGCTTCCACTGCACTGACTGTGCAGACCTGCTCCATATACTGTGCTGACTGCGCAAGCCTGGTGCTTCCACTGCACTGACTGCGCAAGCCTGCTGCTTCCACTGCACTGACTGTGCAGACCTGCTCCATATACTGTGCTGACTGCGCAAGCCTGGTGCTTCCACTGCACTGACTGCGCAAGCCTGCTGCTTCCACTGCACTGACTGTGCAGACCTGCTCCATATACTGTGCTGACTGCGCAAGCCTGGTGCTTCCACTGCACTGACTGCGCAAGCCTGCTGCTTCCACTGCACTGACTGTGCAGACCTGCTCCATATACTGTGCTGACTGCGCAAGCCTGGTGCTTCCACTGCACTGACTGCGCAAGCCTGCTGCTTCCACTGCACTGACTGTGCAGACCTGCTCCATATACTGTGCTGACTGCGCAAGCCTGGTGCTTCCACTGCACTGACTGCGCAAGCCTGCTGCTTCCACTGCACTGACTGTGCAGACCTGCTCCATATACTGTGCTGACTGCGCAAGCCTGGTGCTTCCACTGCACTGACTGCGCAAGCCTGCTGCTTCCACTGCACTGACTGTGCAGACCTGCTCCATATACTGTGCTGACTGCGCAAGCCTGGTGCTTCCACTGCACTGACTGCGCAAGCCTGCTGCTTCCACTGCACTGACTGTGCAGACCTGCTCCATATACTGTGCTGACTGCGCAAGCCTGGTGCTTCCACTGCACTGACTGCGCAAGCCTGCTGCTTCCACTGCACTGACTGTGCAGACCTGCTCCATATACTGTGCTGACTGCGCAAGCCTGGTGCTTCCACTGCACTGACTGCGCAAGCCTGCTGCTTCCACTGCACTGACTGTGCAGACCTGCTCCATATACTGTGCTGACTGCGCAAGCCTGGTGCTTCCACTGCACTGACTGCGCAAGCCTGCTGCTTCCACTGCACTGACTGTGCAGACCTGCTCCATATACTGTGCTGACTGCGCAAGCCTGGTGCTTCCACTGCACTGACTGCGCAAGCCTGCTGCTTCCACTGCACTGACTGTGCAGACCTGCTCCATATACTGTGCTGACTGCGCAAGCCTGGTGCTTCCACTGCACTGACTGCGCAAGCCTGCTGCTTCCACTGCACTGACTGTGCAGACCTGCTCCATATACTGTGCTGACTGCGCAAGCCTGGTGCTTCCACTGCACTGACTGCGCAAGCCTGCTGCTTCCACTGCACTGACTGTGCAGACCTGCTCCATATACTGTGCTGACTGCGCAAGCCTGGTGCTTCCACTGCACTGACTGCGCAAGCCTGCTGCTTCCACTGCACTGACTGTGCAGACCTGCTCCATATACTGTGCTGACTGCGCAAGCCTGGTGCTTCCACTGCACTGACTGCGCAAGCCTGCTGCTTCCACTGCACTGACTGTGCAGACCTGCTCCATATACTGTGCTGACTGCGCAAGCCTGGTGCTTCCACTGCACTGACTGCGCAAGCCTGCTGCTTCCACTGCACTGACTGTGCAGACCTGCTCCATATACTGTGCTGACTGCGCAAGCCTGGTGCTTCCACTGCACTGACTGCGCAAGCCTGCTGCTTCCACTGCACTGACTGTGCAGACCTGCTCCATATACTGTGCTGACTGCGCAAGCCTGGTGCTTCCACTGCACTGACTGCGCAAGCCTGCTGCTTCCACTGCACTGACTGTGCAGACCTGCTCCATATACTGTGCTGACTGCGCAAGCCTGGTGCTTCCACTGCACTGACTGCGCAAGCCTGCTGCTTCCACTGCACTGACTGTGCAGACCTGCTCCATATACTGTGCTGACTGCGCAAGCCTGGTGCTTCCACTGCACTGACTGCGCAAGCCTGCTGCTTCCACTGCACTGACTGTGCAGACCTGCTCCATATACTGTGCTGACTGCGCAAGCCTGGTGCTTCCACTGCACTGACTGCGCAAGCCTGCTGCTTCCACTGCACTGACTGTGCAGACCTGCTCCATATACTGTGCTGACTGCGCAAGCCTGGTGCTTCCACTGCACTGACTGCGCAAGCCTGCTGCTTCCACTGCACTGACTGTGCAGACCTGCTCCATATACTGTGCTGACTGCGCAAGCCTGGTGCTTCCACTGCACTGACTGCGCAAGCCTGCTGCTTCCACTGCACTGACTGTGCAGACCTGCTCCATATACTGTGCTGACTGCGCAAGCCTGGTGCTTCCACTGCACTGACTGCGCAAGCCTGCTGCTTCCACTGCACTGACTGTGCAGACCTGCTCCATATACTGTGCTGACTGCGCAAGCCTGGTGCTTCCACTGCACTGACTGCGCAAGCCTGCTGCTTCCACTGCACTGACTGTGCAGACCTGCTCCATATACTGTGCTGACTGCGCAAGCCTGGTGCTTCCACTGCACTGACTGCGCAAGCCTGCTGCTTCCACTGCACTGACTGTGCAGACCTGCTCCATATACTGTGCTGACTGCGCAAGCCTGGTGCTTCCACTGCACTGACTGCGCAAGCCTGCTGCTTCCACTGCACTGACTGTGCAGACCTGCTCCATATACTGTGCTGACTGCGCAAGCCTGGTGCTTCCACTGCACTGACTGCGCAAGCCTGCTGCTTCCACTGCACTGACTGTGCAGACCTGCTCCATATACTGTGCTGACTGCGCAAGCCTGGTGCTTCCACTGCACTGACTGCGCAAGCCTGCTGCTTCCACTGCACTGACTGTGCAGACCTGCTCCATATACTGTGCTGACTGCGCAAGCCTGGTGCTTCCACTGCACTGACTGCGCAAGCCTGCTGCTTCCACTGCACTGACTGTGCAGACCTGCTCCATATACTGTGCTGACTGCGCAAGCCTGGTGCTTCCACTGCACTGACTGCGCAAGCCTGCTGCTTCCACTGCACTGACTGTGCAGACCTGCTCCATATACTGTGCTGACTGCGCAAGCCTGGTGCTTCCACTGCACTGACTGCGCAAGCCTGCTGCTTCCACTGCACTGACTGTGCAGACCTGCTCCATATACTGTGCTGACTGCGCAAGCCTGGTGCTTCCACTGCACTGACTGCGCAAGCCTGCTGCTTCCACTGCACTGACTGTGCAGACCTGCTCCATATACTGTGCTGACTGCGCAAGCCTGGTGCTTCCACTGCACTGACTGCGCAAGCCTGCTGCTTCCACTGCACTGACTGTGCAGACCTGCTCCATATACTGTGCTGACTGCGCAAGCCTGGTGCTTCCACTGCACTGACTGCGCAAGCCTGCTGCTTCCACTGCACTGACTGTGCAGACCTGCTCCATATACTGTGCTGACTGCGCAAGCCTGGTGCTTCCACTGCACTGACTGCGCAAGCCTGCTGCTTCCACTGCACTGACTGTGCAGACCTGCTCCATATACTGTGCTGACTGCGCAAGCCTGGTGCTTCCACTGCACTGACTGCGCAAGCCTGCTGCTTCCACTGCACTGACTGTGCAGACCTGCTCCATATACTGTGCTGACTGCGCAAGCCTGGTGCTTCCACTGCACTGACTGCGCAAGCCTGCTGCTTCCACTGCACTGACTGTGCAGACCTGCTCCATATACTGTGCTGACTGCGCAAGCCTGGTGCTTCCACTGCACTGACTGCGCAAGCCTGCTGCTTCCACTGCACTGACTGTGCAGACCTGCTCCATATACTGTGCTGACTGCGCAAGCCTGGTGCTTCCACTGCACTGACTGCGCAAGCCTGCTGCTTCCACTGCACTGACTGTGCAGACCTGCTCCATATACTGTGCTGACTGCGCAAGCCTGGTGCTTCCACTGCACTGACTGCGCAAGCCTGCTGCTTCCACTGCACTGACTGTGCAGACCTGCTCCATATACTGTGCTGACTGCGCAAGCCTGGTGCTTCCACTGCACTGACTGCGCAAGCCTGCTGCTTCCACTGCACTGACTGTGCAGACCTGCTCCATATACTGTGCTGACTGCGCAAGCCTGGTGCTTCCACTGCACTGACTGCGCAAGCCTGCTGCTTCCACTGCACTGACTGTGCAGACCTGCTCCATATACTGTGCTGACTGCGCAAGCCTGGTGCTTCCACTGCACTGACTGCGCAAGCCTGCTGCTTCCACTGCACTGACTGTGCAGACCTGCTCCATATACTGTGCTGACTGCGCAAGCCTGGTGCTTCCACTGCACTGACTGCGCAAGCCTGCTGCTTCCACTGCACTGACTGTGCAGACCTGCTCCATATACTGTGCTGACTGCGCAAGCCTGGTGCTTCCACTGCACTGACTGCGCAAGCCTGCTGCTTCCACTGCACTGACTGTGCAGACCTGCTCCATATACTGTGCTGACTGCGCAAGCCTGGTGCTTCCACTGCACTGACTGCGCAAGCCTGCTGCTTCCACTGCACTGACTGTGCAGACCTGCTCCATATACTGTGCTGACTGCGCAAGCCTGCTGCTTTCACTCACTGACTGCCCAGACCTCTTCCATATACTGTGCTGACTGTGCAAGCCTGCTGCTTCCACTGCACTGACTGCGCAGACCTGCGCCATATACTGTGCTGACTGTGCAAGCCTGCTGCTTCCACTGCACTGACTGTGCAGACCTGCTCCTTGCCCTGTGTTGACTGCGCAAGCCTGCTGCTTCCACTGCACTGACTGCGCCATATACTGTGCTGACTGTGCAAGCCTGCTGCTTCCACTGCACTGACTGTGCAGACCTGCTCCTTGCCCTGTGTTGACTGCGCAAGCCTGCTGCTTCCACTGCCCTGACTGCGCAGACCTGCTCCTTGCCCTGTGCTGGCTGCGCAAGCCTGCTGTGCTCCTTGTACTGCGCCGACTGCACAGGCAAGCTCTTACCTCTGCTCTCTGTGAGAGAAACCCTGGGGAGCTTTAGACAGTCATGGTACTGTACCAAACTATGGTGTAAACGTTGGCGACGACAATGGAGGAGGGAGAGAAGGAGGGGTGAGAGACGAGGACAGAACTGTCTGTATCTGCTGTAGAAATCACCTCACTGCTCACTACTGATGATTTTAAGTGACTGAGTCTGAGTTACTGATGGTTCCTGTGTGGTAAATCTGTATATGTGATTGTATACTGTATATAGTACGCTACATATAAATACATATTTAAGGCACTAAGGCTGAATGTATTTTATAAGCATTATTCCTCTAATGATTATTATCAGGATTGCACTTGAGTGCAGGATTGCAACAGGAATATACGGTTTGAAATCTGTCTGTTTCTTTTGGTGGGGCAGGGGTCAGGAGCCCTGATTTGTCTGGCAGTTCTACTGTTCACTGTTTACAGATTGTGCAGACTGTTTCCAGTCTGGCTGTCAGTATGGGGGTCACAGACAGTCACTGTATACATACAGGGGGCGCTGTCTGCACGCCCACTATGCAGTGTCTTGCAGACCCCAGACATGTGCGGTCTGTAGACAGGCAGGGGGCGCTGTCACAAAGCGCATTTGAAGCAGCCAAACATTTTTTTGGAAAAAAGTTGGAAGTGTTTCTCCTTCATTGCATGACAGAAACAGCCAGAATATTTTTAGGATTATTTTTTTAATGTGAAAAAGATCTGATAGTGAGATGTTGCAATCACAAAGCTCAGGGACAGGCTGAACTGCTGTTCATTACACTAATAACACTCCTCCACACACTCCCCCACAGTTTTATTGTCAGTGATGATATTCCCCTGTTTATTATTACACCAGGGCCTGATGTCAGTGACAGTATTCCCCTGTTTATTATTACACCAGGGCCTGATGTCAGTGACAATATTCCCCTGTTTATTATTACACCAGGGCCTGATGTCAGTGACAATATTCCCCTGTTTATTATTACACCAGGGCCTGATGTCAGTGACGATATTCCTGTTTATTATTACACCAGGGCCTGATGTCAGTGACAATATTCCCCTGTTTATTATTACACCAGGGCCTGATGTCAGTGACGATATTCCCCTGTTTATTATTACACCAGGGCCTGATGTCAGTGACAATATTTCCCTGTCTCTGTGCTGGGTAGACTGGCAACTGTGAGGACAGCAGCTCCTCCTCCTGTCTGTGACCCTGTGCCCCTCACACTGCTCCATGTAGCAACACAGGAACACTGCGTCATTACATTCAGCTGTGCGGTGGTCCTGTGTCCAGAGGGACTGGGGCAGCCGGTTCTGGGTCCAGGGGGACTGGGGCAGCCGGTTCTGGGGCCAGGGGGACTGGGGCAGCCGGTTCTGGGTGGGAAACCTTGCCTGAAGCGGTTTACTATTCATGGTTCAGCTCCATCTCCTCATGAAGCTCAAGTGGTTTCCCAGATTCTGATATTTTGTCCACGACTCGAATGCCTGAAGGTACGTCTGTCGGACTGGTGCCACGATGCAGCAAGTCAAATATCAGGACACCTAGGTGTGTACTAACTCTATAACCCTGGCCCTGCCCCAGACCCAAAACAGTTTATATCTATATTTTTGTCCTGGAATCCCATGTATGGAGTTGCAATATGAAATAAAAGATATTTTGAAGTCACCACAGATGCTGTCTTTGATCTGTGTGTGTAGCGTCACGCCTGCAGCGCGTGTGTGTGTGTCAGCGTGTTGAGGCCCGTCAGCCCGTGTGCCAGCTGCACCTCAGCGACCAGCAGAGCCAGAATAAAACGTGTGTCCCCAGCAAAGGAGGATTGTAAATGGTAATGATGCAGCCCCCTGCCCTCACCTGCACTGTTGTCCCGACTCTTCAGGAACAAGGTGTGACTGGACCGTGACAGACTGAAGCCTCCCTAAGCTACTGTAATACAGTAGCAAATTGACCCCTAATTGCTTAATTGCTCCCAGTGCTGCAGATCCCTTCGAAAGTTTAGGAAGAGCTAGAGCAAAAACGTGCTCGGGCCCGGGCCCCTGGTGTCAGGAGGTTACAAATCAGCTGATTTTCTGGGTTACCTCACACAAGCAGCTACGGACTGTCAGCGGGGAGGAGCCTCCATGTTGGCTCCAGTTCATACCATCCGCACTTGAGCCAAAATGGCGTCGGAGGACTATACTGTAGTTATTTTCTTACATAAACCTCCAGAAGTTTTTGCTTGTCTTGCTTTCAACCACATGTCGCGAATTTAAAGACAGGTGTATTACAGATGGGTAGATTTATAATTTGTGCGATAAAACGCAGTCCGGATAAGGAACAAGTTATAGGTTTACTCCATGCTGAAAAGAAGAGAGAAAACACAACGTTTCGGCTATGAAGCCTTCTTTAGGTGTGAGTGTGACATCCAGATAAGACGTCCCCAAGGCACACGTGACCCACGCTCCAGTTCAATAGTGCAAGGTTACCTCCATTGTTTACTGAGGCCCCTCCCCTCTTTCTCCATATTAGCTCTGGATTTGTCAGACGACCTGTCAGTTCGTGCTCCACGCCGTGCCGGTTTTAAAAGGTCATTGGTTGTTGGTGCTGTCCTTCAAACTTCATTGCTGTGTTGTGATTGGCTCACCCTCCAGCAGCGCCAACATTAACCCCCGTAGGCCGTTCTGTCAATCAAATCCGGCCAGCCTGTTCTGATTGGCTAGTTTAGATGTCAGACACTCGGAATACACACACCTGGAAGGCGGGCGAGTTACACGAACGTCAAATCCAATTGGGTAGCAGGCAGGTGGTGGATGGGACATCCGGTAGGCCCAGGCAACCCCCCTCCTCCTCACCGCGGCTCCCTTGCTCCTCCCCGGCTCTTGCCTTACAGGGTTCCCGCTCCTGCGCACCTCGACCCGGCCCGAACGCTGCCTTAGCCCGCTCGCCTCCCCCCTCTCTCAGCGCGGACAAGCATGTCGGAGTACAACGCGGTGCCGCCGCCCGGGGCCGCAGCTCCTCTCGTCGGCGGACAGCAGGCCCTCGGAGCCGGCGGGGCCATCAAGAAAGACGCCTTCGCGGACGCGGTGCAGCGGGCCCGGCAGGTAAGCCGGGGGAGGCCGGGGCAGCGACGGGGAGGGGAGAGAGTGCGGACGGCGCGTAGAGGGGGTTTGGGATCAATGGAGCCGGCGGGCTGGCTGTCCCTGTTTCGTGGGACGCTGATAAAAGGAGACTGCCAGCACTCAGACAGGCAGGCGGGGAGCGCCGCTCTCCCCAGCTCGCTGGGCTGCGGCCTGGGCAGAGGAGGCCGGGCTGAGCGACACTTACGCCGGCGGCGGCGGCGGCGGCCGGGGGAGAGTCGGGGCGAGAGAAACGCGCAGACCCCCATCGCTGTCCTGCATAAATAATCGAGTAACCGTCTTCCCCGCGTCTGAACCCGCCGTCCTGAGCGGGTCTGGACCGGACCTGCGGGCGCACGTCTGCACTTTTTGGCAGAGACACCCACCTCCTCCCGTCTCCGCGCCACATCACCCCACACCACCCTCGGGTCTCCTTCTTCAGGGCTGTTTCACGACATCTCGACAGTCTAGTGCATCATGTCCGGAACGGGGTTCTGAGGCCCTGGACACGGTTTCTAAACGAACCGCCGCGGTTCGGAAGCCGTGGTTGTGATCATGGGACCGAGGTGAGACTCCAGCATGCCTTCAGCAAAACATCTCGCCTTCGGGGCGACACGTATCGTTCTTGAATGTGTGTCAGGTAACATTAAACGCTGGTGAAGAACCTGTAGAGATAACAATGCTTATGCTTGCCAATGCTTACCGGCTGTAGCAAACTGTTTCATTCAGAACTGTTTACGGTTTAAGTCACCGCTTTACAGCTATAAGATATCGCTGCTCTGCTCTGGAATCAGTCCAGAGAAGAGCAGTCAAGTATGTGCTGAGACTGAAGGAACTGAGTCTCTTTAGTCTGAAGGAAGTGTCCTCACTGACAGGTTGAAGGAACTGAGTCTCTTTAGACTGAAGAGAAACTATGATGGGACCTGACACAAGTATTCAAAATCCTCAAAGACTTCGACACAGTCAACCCAGTGGACTGTTCTACTGCACTGGGACTGTAGCTCCTATTGTAACAGGACTGTCCTACTGCACTGGGACTGTAGCTCCTATTGTAACAGGACTGTTCTACTGCACTGGGACTGTAGCCCCTATTGTAACAGGACTGTTCTACTGCACTGGGACTGTAGCCCCTATTGTAACAGGACTGTTCTACTGCACTGGGACTATAACCCCTATTGTAACAGGACTGTTCTACTGCACTGGGACTGTAGCTCCTATTGTAACAGGACTGTTCTACTGCACTGGGACTGTAGCTCCTATTGTAACAGGACTGTTCTACTGCACTGGGACTGTAGCTCCTATTGTAACAGGACTGTTCTACTGCACTGGGACTGTAGCCCCTATTGTAACAGGACTGTTCTACTGCACTGGGACTGTAGCCCCTATTGTAACAGGACTGTTCTACTGCACTGGGACTGTAGCCCCTATTGTAACAGGACTGTTCTACTGCACTGGGACTGTAGCCCCTATTGTAACAGGACTGTTCTACTGCACTGGGACTGTAGCCCCTATTGTAACAGGACTGTTCTACTGCACTGGGACTGTAGCCCCTATTGTAACAGGACTGTTCTACTGCACTGGGACTGTAGCCCCTATTGTAACAGGACTGTTCTACTGCACTGGGACTGTAGCCCCTATTGTAACAGGACTGTTCTACTGCACTGGGACTGTAGCCCCTATTGTAACAGGACTGTTCTACTGCACTGGGACTGTAGCCCCTATTGTAACAGGACTGTTCTACTGCACTGGGACTGTAGCCCCTATTGTAACAGGACTGTTCTACTGCACTGGGACTGTAGCCCCTATTGTAACAGGACTGTTCTACTGCACTGGGACTGTAGCCCCTATTGTAACAGGACTGTTCTACTGCACTGGGACTGTAGCCCCTATTGTAACAGGACTGTTCTACTGCACTGGGACTGTAGCCCCTATTGTAACAGGACTGTTCTACTGCACTGGGACTGTAGCCCCTATTGTAACAGGACTGTTCTACTGCACTGGGACTGTAGCCCCTATTGTAACGGGACTGTTCTACTGCACTGTTGATGGTTGTTTCTGGCTGTATGTGAAGTGAATTGTTGACAGGGCTGCAGTGTTTTTGAGTGTGTGGTGCTGGACAGTGTTGATCTTCTTTGTTGTTTGCAGATTGCAGCAAAGATTGGAGGTGATGCCGGAACAGCACCCCTGAACAACACCAGCAGTACCGAGAGCTACTCCTTCACTCCGCAGAAACGCCAGCTGGAGGATGCAGGTGTGCCTTCTGATCCCTGATTGTAACTCCAGCCTGTTTACTATTAACTAATTTCTTTGCTGTGCCAGTAATCTTGTGGTGTGCCTTCACTGTACTCTTGCTGTGCCAGTAATCGTATGCTGTGCCTTCACTATACTCTCGCTGTGCCAGTAAACTTGCGCTGTGCCGTCTCGATACGCTTGGTGTGCCTTCACTATACTCTCGCTGTGTGAGTAATCTCGCACTGTGCCATCACTGTACTCGCGCTGTGCCAGTAATCTCATGGTGTGCCGTCACTGTACTCTTGCTGTGCCAGTAATCGTACGCTGTGCCTTCACTATACTCTCGCTGTGCCAGTAATCTTGCGCTGTGCCATCTCGATATTCTTGGTGTGCCTTCACTATACTCTTGCTGTACCAGTAATCTCGCACTGTGCCATCACTGTACTCTTGCTGTGCCGGCAATCTTGCGCTGTGCCATCTCGATACTCTTGGTGTGCCTTCACTATACTCTCGCTATGCGAGTAATCTCGCACTGTGCCATCACTGTACTCCTGCTGTGCCAGTAATCTCGCACTGTGCCATCACTGTACTCTTGCTGTACCAGTAATCTCGCACTGTGCCATCGCTATACTCTCGCTATGCGAGTAATCTCGCACTGTGCCATCACTGTACTCGCGCTGTGCCAGTAATCTCGCACTGTGCCATCACTGTACTCTTGCTGTACCAGTAATCTCGCACTGTGCCATCGCTATACTCTTGCTATGCGAGTAATCTCGCACTGTGCCATCACTGTACTCTTGCTGTGCCAGTAATCTCGCACTGTACTCTTGCTGTGCCAGTAATCGTACGCTGTGCCTTCACTATACTCTCGCTGTGCCAGTAATCTTGCGCTGTGCCGTCTCGATACTCTTGGTGTGCCTTCACTATACTCTCGCTATGTGAGTAATCTCGCACTGTGCCATCACTGTACTCCTGCTGTGCCAGTAATCTCGCGCTGTGCCATCACTGTACTTGTGCTGTGCCAGTAATCTCGCACTGTGCCATCACTGTACTCTTGCGCTGTGCTCTCATTCCCCTGTGTTATACTTTGCTCTGTGCCTCTTGTCACAGAGTTTGCGGCCTGCGTTGTGACGCTGTGTGTGTGTTGTCTTGCAGAACAGCCGGACAGTAAGAAGATGGCGTCTCAGAGTGAGCGGGACTCCTCCTCTGCTCTGTGTGAGTCCCTCTGCTCGTTCTGTGGGTGTCAGTGGAGTCGCTCCTGTTCTGCGCACGTTCGTTTCTGTCCGTGTCTGTCCTCTTCAGGTGTGATCTCTCCCTCCCTCGTCTTTCCCTCCTCCCTCTGCCTCAGCACTGACCTGCTCCCGGTTTCTCTCTTGTAGCCATTGGAGCTCAGCTGGCGGCCCTTCACCAGCAGAGGTAAAGACCCCTGACAGCGTGGGGGGCTGGAGGGTGGGTGTGAGAGGGTGTGGTTTCACAAGCAGATCCTGAACATAGTGGTTCCGTTTCTCTCATCTGCTCTACTCCCCTGCCTCTCTCCCTCACTCCTGCTGTCTCCGGTCCCCTGCTTCTTTCTCTCCTCTTCCTCCTTCCTGCTCTATT
>JAAWVO010068314.1:588819-600953 GCA_016984175.1 Atractosteus spatula
TGTCAAGGTAACTCCAGACCGGCCCGCGCTATACAAGGCCACGCCTGACGGCGGCGCGCACCTTCGCGGACTTTGAGGAGACGCGGAAACTGCAGACTCGTCAGTGACTGCGGAGCCGGAGGCAGCCTGGCCTTTCAGTGCAGATACAGTCACAAGAACCGTGATAACGAGGGCTTGTTTTACTCACAATCCAAGACACAGTTTACCCTGGACGCGAAAAGGAAAAGGCTTCGGTCTTTTTCGGTCTTAATGTGTTCCTGTTGTGGCTAGCTGGACGTGTTTGTCGGCAGATGAGGAACATGACCTGCAGTCACAGTCGAGTGCACAATTAAACGGCATCGGCACCGGGGTCGATTTAGAGAACATGTCTAGAGAAAGCGGTTTTTCTGATCCCAGATTCTTTCCGGCAGGATGACTGGGCGGTTGTCTGCAGTACTGGGTTCGGCCTGCATGCGGCGCCAGGTGGTTGGGATCACGAATGAGAGGAGACCCCTCATGTTTGAGGTCTCGGGCCTCCTGGAGTTTCTAATTATTATCACTAGAATTTTTGGCTCAACATGTAAATTCTCCTGCAGTATCTTTGTTTATATAAGGTGTTCCCATAGTCATGGCAATATCTTGGTGTGCAGCAGTCTGATTCACTCCAGGTTTTACATTGTTGTCTGACTCCTTGGTGTTCAGCAGCCTGATCCAGTTTCTCTCCTCTCTCCCCTCCTCTCTCTCTCTGTCAGTTGTCTGGTCAGCTGACTCACCGCCTGTTCCGGAAACTGCCTCCCCGAGTTTGTGTGTCTCTGAAGACCATCGTCAGTGAGGAGTTCCTCAGAGCAGGGTCTGTCTGTGTGTCTCTGTGTCAGTGAGGAGCTCCTCAGAGCAGGGCCTGTCTGTGTGTCTCTGTGTCAGTGAGGAGTGTCTCAGAGCAGGGCCTGTCTGTGTGTCTCTTTTATCAGTGAGGAGTGTCTCAGAGCAGGGCCTGTCTGTGTGTCTCTGTGTCAGTGAGGAGTGTCTCAGAGCAGGGCCTGTCTGTGTGTCTCTGTGTCAGTGAGGAGCTCCTCAGTTCAGTCTCTCTGCATCTCTCTGTCTCTCTCAAAACAGTTGTCAGTGCGGAGCTCCTCAGACTGTGCCTGATTCTGTTTTTCTCTTTATATATATTTTTCTGGCTCTACCTACATGTGTCTGTTGTTCTGTGTGTTCTCTTTGTCCTTCTTTTCTCCTGTCTTGGTATCACAGGAGCCTTCAGTGTTGTGTTGTTTTTACCTGTGTGTGCAGTCACATCTTCCTGGGCTTCACAAAGTGCGGCAGGTATGTCCTGTCCTATACCAGCGACTGTGGGGAGGACGACTTCTCCTTTTACATCTATCACCTCTACTGGTGGGAGTTCAACCTGCACAGCCGCCTGCGCCAGGTGAGACATCCCTGCATTCACCTAGATAGGACATCACTGTTACAATCCCCCTGCGCACACACACACACACACCTGGACAGGTGAGACGTCACTGTGAGATTCCCCTGCGCACACACACACCTGGACAGGTGAGACGTCACTGTGAGATTCCCCTGCGCACACACACACACCTGGACAGGTGAGACGTCACTGTGAGATTCCCCTGCGCACACACACACCTGGACAGGTGAGACATCACTGTGAGATTCCCCCTGCACACACACACACACCTGGACAGGTGAGACGTCACTGTGAGATTCCCCCTGCACACACACACACACCTGGACAGGTGAGACGTCACTGTGAGAATCCCCCTGCGCGCGCACACACACACACACACACACACACCTGGACAGGTGAGATGTCACTGTGAGAATCCCCCTGCACACACACACACCTGGACAGGTGAGACGTCACTGTGAGATTCCCCTGCGCACACACACACCTGGACAGGTGAGACGTCACTGTGAGATTCCCCTGCGCACACACACACCTGGACAGGTGAGACGTCACTGTGAGATTCCCCTGCGCACACACACACCTGGACAGGTGAGACGTCACTGTGAGATTCCCCTGCGCACACACACACCTGGACAGGTGAGACGTCACTGTGAGATTCCCCTGCGCACACACACACCTGGACAGGTGAGACGTCACTGTGAGATTCCCCTGCGCACACACACACCTGGACAGGTGAGACGTCACTGTGAGATTCCCCTGCGCACACACACACCTGGACAGGTGAGACGTCACTGTGAGATTCCCCTGCGCACACACACACCTGGACAGGTGAGACGTCACTGTGAGATTCCCCTGCGCACACACACACCTGGACAGGTGAGACGTCACTGTGAGATTCCCCTGCGCACACACACACCTGGACAGGTGAGACGTCACTGTGAGATTCCCCTGCGCACACACACACCTGGACAGGTGAGACGTCACTGTGAGATTCCCCTGCGCACACACACACCTGGACAGGTGAGACGTCACTGTGAGATTCCCCTGCGCACACACACACCTGGACAGGTGAGACGTCACTGTGAGATTCCCCTGCGCACACACACACCTGGACAGGTGAGACGTCACTGTGAGATTCCCCTGCGCACACACACACCTGGACAGGTGAGACGTCACTGTGAGATTCCCCTGCGCACACACACACCTGGACAGGTGAGACGTCACTGTGAGATTCCCCTGCGCACACACACACCTGGACAGGTGAGACGTCACTGTGAGATTCCCCTGCGCACACACACACCTGGACAGGTGAGACGTCACTGTGAGATTCCCCTGCGCACACACACACCTGGACAGGTGAGACGTCACTGTGAGATTCCCCTGCGCACACACACACCTGGACAGGTGAGACGTCACTGTGAGATTCCCCTGCGCACACACACACCTGGACAGGTGAGACGTCACTGTGAGATTCCCCTGCGCACACACACACCTGGACAGGTGAGACGTCACTGTGAGATTCCCCTGCGCACACACACACCTGGACAGGTGAGACGTCACTGTGAGATTCCCCTGCGCACACACACACCTGGACAGGTGAGACGTCACTGTGAGATTCCCCTGCGCACACACACACCTGGACAGGTGAGACGTCACTGTGAGATTCCCCTGCGCACACACACACCTGGACAGGTGAGACGTCACTGTGAGATTCCCCTGCGCACACACACACCTGGACAGGTGAGACGTCACTGTGAGATTCCCCTGCGCACACACACACCTGGACAGGTGAGACGTCACTGTGAGATTCCCCTGCGCACACACACACCTGGACAGGTGAGACGTCACTGTGAGATTCCCCTGCGCACACACACACCTGGACAGGTGAGACGTCACTGTGAGATTCCCCTGCGCACACACACACCTGGACAGGTGAGACGTCACTGTGAGATTCCCCTGCGCACACACACACCTGGACAGGTGAGACGTCACTGTGAGATTCCCCTGCGCACACACACACCTGGACAGGTGAGACGTCACTGTGAGATTCCCCTGCGCACACACACACCTGGACAGGTGAGACGTCACTGTGAGATTCCCCTGCGCACACACACACCTGGACAGGTGAGACGTCACTGTGAGATTCCCCTGCGCACACACACACCTGGACAGGTGAGACGTCACTGTGAGATTCCCCTGCGCACACACACACCTGGACAGGTGAGACGTCACTGTGAGATTCCCCTGCGCACACACACACCTGGACAGGTGAGACGTCACTGTGAGATTCCCCTGCGCACACACACACCTGGACAGGTGAGACGTCACTGTGAGATTCCCCTGCGCACACACACACCTGGACAGGTGAGACGTCACTGTGAGATTCCCCTGCGCACACACACACCTGGACAGGTGAGACGTCACTGTGAGATTCCCCTGCGCACACACACACCTGGACAGGTGAGACGTCACTGTGAGATTCCCCTGCGCACACACACACCTGGACAGGTGAGACGTCACTGTGAGATTCCCCTGCGCACACACACACCTGGACAGGTGAGACGTCACTGTGAGATTCCCCTGCGCACACACACACCTGGACAGGTGAGACGTCACTGTGAGATTCCCCTGCGCACACACACACCTGGACAGGTGAGACGTCACTGTGAGATTCCCCTGCGCACACACACACCTGGACAGGTGAGACGTCACTGTGAGATTCCCCTGCGCACACACACACCTGGACAGGTGAGACGTCACTGTGAGATTCCCCTGCGCACACACACACCTGGACAGGTGAGACGTCACTGTGAGATTCCCCTGCGCACACACACACCTGGACAGGTGAGACGTCACTGTGAGATTCCCCTGCGCACACACACACCTGGACAGGTGAGACGTCACTGTGAGATTCCCCTGCGCACACACACACCTGGACAGGTGAGACGTCACTGTGAGATTCCCCTGCGCACACACACACCTGGACAGGTGAGACGTCACTGTGAGATTCCCCTGCGCACACACACACCTGGACAGGTGAGACGTCACTGTGAGATTCCCCTGCGCACACACACACCTGGACAGGTGAGACGTCACTGTGAGATTCCCCTGCGCACACACACACCTGGACAGGTGAGACGTCACTGTGAGATTCCCCTGCGCACACACACACCTGGACAGGTGAGACGTCACTGTGAGATTCCCCTGCGCACACACACACCTGGACAGGTGAGACGTCACTGTGAGATTCCCCTGCGCACACACACACCTGGACAGGTGAGACGTCACTGTGAGATTCCCCTGCGCACACACACACCTGGACAGGTGAGACGTCACTGTGAGATTCCCCTGCGCACACACACACCTGGACAGGTGAGACGTCACTGTGAGATTCCCCTGCGCACACACACACCTGGACAGGTGAGACGTCACTGTGAGATTCCCCTGCGCACACACACACCTGGACAGGTGAGACGTCACTGTGAGATTCCCCTGCGCACACACACACCTGGACAGGTGAGACGTCACTGTGAGAATCCCCCTGCACACACACACACACACACCTGGACAGGTGAGACGTCACTGTGAGAATCCCCCTGCACACACACACACACCTGGACAGGTGAGACGTCACTGTGAAAATCCCCCTGCACACACACACACAAACACACACCTGGACAGGTGAGACGTCACTGTGAGAATCCCCTTGCACACACACACCCCTGGAGCCAGTGAAGTGTCCAGTAACAGTGAACAAAGTCACAAACTGGAAAAGGTGACTTTTCCGACATGTGTTATGTACTCTCCCCTCAGGTGAGGCAGGTGCGCCTGTTTGCGGGGGAGGAGATCTACAGTGACCTGTACCTAACGGTGTGTGAGTGGCCCAGTGACCGTTCCAAAATTGTCATCTTCGGCTTCAAGTAAGAGAAACTGAGTCTTTCGGTATGGAGAAATTGGGGGGTTGTGGTGTTGTGGTCGGTTTGTGTGCTGTGTGTGTGTCAGGGTGTAGCGCTGGGGTCAGTGTGATATCTCGGTCGGTGTGCATCAGGGTGTGGTGTTGGGGTCAGTGTGTGCCATGGCCATTATGTGTCAGTACCCGCAGCTCCAGTTCTGTGCTGATGAATTTGATGATGAGCGATGAGAACAACAGGGACATCTACGTCACCGTAGCAACAATGCCTCCCTCACGGCCCTGCACCCATTGTACTGGCCCCCCAGCTGCATCACAGTCAGGTATGTGGCGCCACCTCTCTGCCTCCTCAGTCCACTGTGCTTTGTGTCTCACACTCAGCTTGAGAGACTGTTACTGGCTTCACCAATAAAAGCGTTGCTAAAGTGATAACAATTGGCAAACAATTACTGGGTGACTGGAGATCTGGGAATAGATGATTTTGCCAGCAGGAGTCCTACAGGTGTTTCTTTCTCTCTCAGGCAGCTCACAGTGCCTAGCACATGGCTATGTGCTGAACTCGCGGTACCAGGTGGTCTACCCCTTCCCCACCTTCCAGCCAGCCTTCCAACTCAAGCAGGACCAGGTGGTGCTGCTCAACACCAGCTACTCCCTAGTGGCCTGTGCCGTGTCTGTCTGCCCTGGTACGGTACTGCCGACATTGTCTGTTTTGTCTGACACTGACAGTATGCTGTTTGTGCATCTCTGGTGGCCTGTGCCGTGTCTGTCTGCCCTGGCACAGTACAGCAGTTAATCCCTTTGGCGTTGTTACTAAGTTAACTATAATCCGCTGATAGCCTTGTCTAAGTGCCCTATTACTGCTTTGGTTTTTGAGTTATGATCAGTAGTGATAGGAAGCTCTAAATCCCTTGTTCTCACTCTCCCCGTTTTTCTGTGTCTTCAGCAGGGGATCAGGGGGAGTCCAGTCAGATCCTGTACAGGAGGAGGGGCCTTGGATCGCCACTGCCCTCCCGGCCCGTGGTGCTGCCCTCTCCCTCTCCCTCCTCCCGAGCCCCTGGGACTCCCTGCTCGTCCCCCGATCAGACACAGGGCCCCTGCAAGCTCCAGCCCCCATCTCCCTCGCCTGACCAGTCGCAGGCTGCCGCCAGGGCGCGGGAATTCGCGGCAGACATCTTCAGACGAGCGCGGGGGAGAGACAGTAGTGGAGAGGAAGCGGGGGGCAAGAGGGGAGACAGCAGAGATGCGCTTACAGAGGAAGAGACCAGGGCAGGGAGAGAGAGTCCTGTACCTTCCTCCTCAGGGGGTACCCGGGAGCCCTCGGGGTCAGAGGAGCAGGCGAGCCCTGTTGATCGTGACCCGGAGGGTGTGGGTGAGTCACACGGCTCTGTGTCCTCCTCTTCCTCCTCCACCCTCTCTTCCTCGCCCGCGGAGCCTGGCTACGTGAACTACACCAGGCTGCAGTATTGTTTACAGCCACCGGGGGCGCCAGAGCAGGACACCGGTGAGTGTGCACAGAGCTGTCTGACCTGATATAAAGGGAGCCTGTTGCGGAAATGTGATGAGTAGCCTCTCTCTGGTCCCCATCCCTCTCTTGGTGTTTGATTTGTATGACTGACTGATGTGGCAGAGCTGGTGTGACAGAAGCCTCTCTCTGGTCCCCATCCCTTTCTCTGTGTTTGATTTGTATGACTGACTGATGTGGCAGAGCTGGTGTGACAAGCCTCTCTCTGGTCCCCATCCCTTTCTCCGTGTTTGATTGGCATGAGTGTCTGATGTGGTGGAGCTGGTGTTACAGAAGCTTCTTCCCCCGTGTCTCTGTCAGAGTACGAGGATGACAAGGTGCTGCTGCCATTCACAGTGACTGACCTGAGGGGCCGCAGCCTGCGGCTAGTGAAGGGACAGCAGCCCAGCCAGGTAAGGCCTCTGTCCGGCACTTTGTTGCCTGTCCCCCTCTCTCTGACTGGACAACCCCCATCTCGCTCCCTGAATAACCCTTTCCTTCGTGTCTGTATAACCTCTCTGCCTCCGCAGGCTCAGTGCGTTTGTGTGGAGCAGCTGACGCTGGATTTTGAGTATGTGATTAATGAGGTGATCCGCAATGACGCTGCCTGGGCGCCCCAGTTCTGCTCCTTCAGTGACTACGACATCGTCATTCTGGAGGTGAGACGGACCCAAAGTCTGGCACACGGCCCCAACACACTTCCCTGGGGTGCAGTCTCAACAATTTACAGCTAATAACGTTGTCTGACCAACTGTGCCGGTGATCTGTTCCACCAGTGCCGGCAGTGTAGCCCGGAGTGCTGTGTGGCTGGTTCAGTATTGCTCCGTTCTCGATACCAGTCACTGGGTGTCGCACTGACAGGAGTGTGTGTGCACAGGGCTGTGCTTGCGCGCTGATACACCCCTCTCCTCTCTGTCAGGTGTGTCCAGAGATGAACACCGTGGTGATTAACATTGGGCTGCTCCTGCTGGCCTTCCCCAAACCCGAGGAGGAGCACTGCAGGTTAGTCTGTCCCCCTGTTCCCCTGCCCCCCCCACCTTCCTGACCTTGCGTCCCCCTGTCCTCCTACCTGTCTGCAAGCTCAAGGTGCTGGCAGGACAGAAACTGACCTCTGGTCTCCATCTGTCTGCAGGCCGAATACCTACCACTCCAGCCTGCAGGTGTCCTGGGACCTGAGCACAGGAGTCTGTCGCACGGTGGGGGTGGGAGAGCTCACAGAGGTTAAGGGTCAGACCAGGTAAGGGCCCCAAGGTCTGCCTGCTCTTGTCTCTCACTTCCTCCCACCTCCCCTCCCTGACTGGCTCTCTCCCGCAGTGGCAGCGTGTGGAGCTCCTACAGGAAGTCCTGTGTCAACACCGTGATGAAGTGGCTGGTTCCCGAGAGCAGCTCCTGCTACATCAACCGCATGACCAACGAGGCCCTGCACAAAGGTACGCCACTTCCCGCCAGAGACCGGTCAGGCTGATGTTACCTCACGGACAAGCAAGGCCCTGCTAATATTGACGCACAGACATGCGAGGTCAGGGAGAGGTCAAGCTCAAATTTCCGCATGGACATGCAAGGTCAAGGGCAGGTCAAGCTAAGGTCACATGACACGCGAGGCCAGAGCCAGGTCAGGCTGACAAGGGTGCACAGGGACAGAATGATGCTGGAAGACCGGGTGTAGTACAGGTGTAGCGGGTCAGATTGAGGTCGGGGTGATCGGGTTTAGTACAGGTGTCATAGTTATTTGATGGGCTGTGCTGCTGTGTTTCAGGCTCCTCACTCAAAGTGCTGGCGGACAGCGATCGCTACACCTGGATCGTCTTGTGAGGGACTGGTGGACAGACGAGATGGACAGATACACAGACAACATTGTGCACACTGAGACTCTCGCAGACAACACTACACGCTCACCATACACACTGAGACTCACACAGACAACACTGTGCACACTGAGAGATTTACACACGGACAACACCGTTCAAGCTCTGGGAGCCTCTACCTCTGTTCCTGTACTACTGTCATTCCACACCGTGTTCCTGCTTGACTGCTGATCAGTGTAGATACCGAGGCCAGCTGTACCGTTACTCAAGTGCTGTAGCAGCAGTTCATGTGAGCCACTCACACAGTGGAGCGTAGAGGGGCCAGTGGTCACCCCCTGGTTGCCTGGCAGTCTGGGCAGATCTCTGCTCCCTGTGGGACTGGGGAAGGGGGACCAGTGCTGTGGGTCCCAGGAGGTTTCCCGGCTGAGCTCAGTATGAACGCATTGAAAGACGGTCGTTACATTCGGCCCCGTGATTCCAGGTGAATTCTTTTCTGTTGTCCTTCAGCTCGTACTCTCGTCTCCGTGCTGCCATTTTGGTATCTCGTCTTTTATTTGGTGCTGTTGCTGGTTCATTAGTTAAACTGACTGGATGGTGTAATTTTTATTTTTAAATTTGTATTAAAAGTGGATTCCTTTCAGACCGATCTGGGGTGTCGTGCTCTTCTCTTTTCTCAGCTGCTCTGATGAACGTGGGTGTTTTATTTTGGCTACTGGATTAGTGTGCGGAGTCTTTTCGTTGGGATATTTGGATGTTTTGCTCTGACTTTGTTCTTTTAAATTGGGTGCTCCAGCAAGAGCGGTGTCTGTCATTGTGGGATAGGAAGGTGGCGGCTGGGGTTCTGGAAGGATTCTACATGAAGCTGAGTGAGCAGGTGTAGAAGACTGGCGTCCTTTTTCTCTGCACATGTGCATTCACGCACACACTCACGACTCGCTCTTTCACACTCGCACCTTTCCTGACAAGACCAGTAGCCTGATGAGTGAGAAGACTGACTTCACAGGCAATAGACAGGCAAGCAGTGCTCCACCTGTTTAATATGAGAAATCCAGGGCAAATACTGTAAGCCACTCGTTTTAAAAAATAACACGCACAGGCTAGCACTTGATCAGGCTTGCAGTTTTTTTTTTTACTTCTTGGAAGAAAAAGTTACAAAAAAAGGTAGAAAACAGTTTTTCCACTTTGAAGATGAGATGCCGAGTTCTCTCTTGGTACAGAAGAGGGCACTGGTGCATTCCCCCGTTTCTGCTCCCTGCTGTGAGGGAGCAGATGGAGGTCAGTGATGGGTACAGTACAACACGGGGGCTCAGACAACCAGTGGACTAACCAGTTAATCCAAACACAAACCTAGAGAAAAACCTCGTCCTTCTAAAGACGGCAGCGGATTTTTATCTCTAATAGTAAAAATATTGTAATAATCACATCCGAATAAGAACACTGACAGCGAGATCAAATAAGGCCATGATGGTTGGATAAAATAAAAAAAACATCTCAAGTATTTTTATCACAAAGTAGTACAGTTTCTCACTTTTGTAATTGCTAATAATGATCATTGTTATAATAATTACATTTAAAGTAGGAAAACATATATCACAGGTTTATTTATAATATTTTCACAAATGTTTCTAAGAAGAACTTGCTGCTGTCCTTGAACACCCTGTGTGTCGGAAAGAGGCAGAGCACTGTGGGCTGGACGCCCTGCACGACACTGGGCTGGACATCCTGTGCAATACTGGACAGTGGGTGGGATGCCCTGCCCAGTATACTGGACACTGGGCTGGACATCCTGCACAATACTGGACACTGAGAGTTCACGTGACCTCTGCTGCTATGCATCCAAAAGGTTGTGACACATCTGGAAGGACAGGTGACCTTTTATACACGCTGCAGCAGAAGCCACCTGAAATAAAAGTTGCCCCACATTTTCATATCTTAAGCAAAAATTCTCAAGCTGTTTTTGTGTTGGAAAATCCTCGGTGGCACTGCTGGTTTCTCACAGGGCTGTTCAGAAAACAAAGAGAATTCTGCTCTGGGTAAAGGCTGACCATGAATCTGGAGATTTCAAGGGCTTTGGGATAATGGCAGCTGATGGAGTGGAATTGGGGTAAGTGAGCTGAGTCTATGGCTCATCTCAGTCTCCTGCCCTGCTGTGTGTATGATGGGATAGGAGACCGAGAATCCCTCTGTTGTAGATTTATTACTGAAGGATCCTTGATCTCTATTCCCTGTTGGTTTGCAGGGGGGTTATCACTCTTTGCTCACCCTCCCTTGTTCCACTGTAGGATAGGAGAGAGGAGATGTGAACTGTGCTGCTCATGTCAGATGAAGGACACACGGGTCTATCCCTGTTCGACTACAGGTGTACAGAGTAACATCACAAGGAGAAAAAGAAATCTCCAAATCTTTGACAGTCTGCCATTTAAAAAAATCATTTATTTATATACTTTAAAAATTAAAACATTTGCTTTTCATTGCATAGAACCCCCACACACCCACAAACACACACACACACTGACGGCACAGGGTTCTCCAAGCCACATTCAGAAATCCAGGTCACTCACATTCAGACTACCAGTGTTCAGCAATCAAGAGGAAACACTTTTGCGACTCATATTAGAAAATAAACAGGAAGGAGCTGCAGACAGAAATGGCCCACAGGCTCTTGCTAGCCTGATGCGAGTGCGGTGTGAAATACCAAGAGCAGACTGTGATGAGAATGAGAACAGGAAGCTGTGGCAAAGCGCATCGAGGACAGACAGAAACAGGAGATGGTTCCACGGTACAAAGGTAGAGAAGGGTAGAGAGAAGGCAGAGGGCAGGCCGACACCAGTGCACTGCCAACTGGCCCCCAGCCACCCACCCGAGACACACAGGCCCACACCAAGAGAAAAGCAGAAGAATCCAGACACTGGCTTTTTATAGTTTGGGTGATGTGTTGAACACTGCTGGTTGTCTGGGTGAACTTTATGCACACAGGCACAAAGTTTTCATACAGCTCTCTCTCTCTCTCACACAAACACAGCACTCATACACCCACAGCTCTATCTCAATTACACACATGAACACGGCACTCTCTCTCACACACACACACTGTTTGCTCTTCGCTGCTCCAAGTCTTTATTTCAAGAGAAATGCTGGCAGGAAATTAAGTGCATCATTCACCAAGGCAGGTAATACATTTTTGGCACAAAACGCAAAAATAAAATTAACACTAATCTCAATTTTTAATACATTGATCATACCAACAAAAGATGCAAAAACAGTTACGTGTCTGGACTGAATGAGGCCACTGGCATTGAGAACAAGAAGAGCAACAGAACAGCAAAAATCACACACACACACCAGCACACGTGTCTGTCACCTACAGCAGCTTCTATCCCCTGTGCGTCAGGGTTCGACTGAATAGAATGACAGAGCAGCCTCCAGGGCCCTAACAGTCAATTTATGCCTTTGAAGACCACCTTCAGCAGAGTTCACCAAGACACAGCCCACAAACACGACGCTAAGCAAAGACAG
>JAAWVO010068314.1:615913-628766 GCA_016984175.1 Atractosteus spatula
GGGGGGCCGATTTCTGCCCAGAGGGAGTTGCAGGAGCGGTATTGCTCTGTCCTGCTTGGGGGGGAGGAGCGCTTTGCAGCTCTGCCATGTACTGTGCTGGGGTGGGAGGGGGAGCAGCGGGTGGCTGGGTCTGTTGTGCCTGTCCTGTCACCACACCGCCCCCCTGAGGCTGGGAGGACTGTTGCAGCTCCCCTACATAGGCTGGAGTTGCCATGACCGGACCCAGCACTGCTCTGACCTGGGAGAGGGGCAGAAAGATAAGACAGCAGAGAGAAAGAGGGAGGAAACTGCTGTTAATGCTGAAATATTTTCCAGATAATACTGTGAATGAACACCAATGTGACAGTGAGAGGGATACTGGCAGAAAGCAGTGGAGGATGGCACTAGAGAGACAGGTCATCATAAGCTGGCAACTGATTCCACTGTTATTCTGTGTCCTGAACAGCCCTGTTAGAGAGATATATTTTAACAACACCTAGGACAGGCTAGTACTGCGGCCTGAAATAAACTGAACGGGGGCAGAGGGAGAAAAACAGACAGCGTGACAGGAGGTGAGGTGGCGTACTGGGTATCCTATTCCACATTTGAGCTGTAATGTGAGAAACCTGCCTTTACTGCAGTGCAGTATGTTCTGGGTCTTTCTCCCACTGACACTGAACACGCTGGAGACACAGTACACGCTGAACATACAGCAGGCTGTCCAGCACTGAGGGACTCACATCACAACACTGTCCAGCACTAAGGCACTCACATCACAACACTGTCACACACTGAGGGACTCACATCATAACACTGTCCAACACTGAGGTCCTCACAACACAACACTGTCCAACACTGAGGTCCTCACAACACAACACTGTCCAGCACTGAGGTCTTCACATCATAACACTGTCCAACACTGAGGTCTTCACATCACAACACTGTCCAGCACTGAGGGAGCTCACAGAGCTCACAGGTTGGACCGTTACTCCGGACACTGTCAGCTCACAGACTGGACCATTACCCCTGACACTGCCAGCTCACAGACTGGACTGTTACTCCTGACACTGCCAGCTCACAGACAGGATCGTTACTCCTGACACTGCCAGCTCTCAGACTGGACTGTTACTCCTGACACTTCCAGCTCACAGACAGTATCATTACTCCTGACACTGACAGCTCACAGACTGGACTGTTACTCCTGACACTGCCAGCTCACAGACTGGACTGTTATTGACAAAGATAGGATCGTTACTCCTGACACTACAAGTTCACAGACTGGACTGTTACTCCTAACACTGCCAGCTCACAGACTGGACTGTTACTCCTAACACTACCAGCTCACAGACTGGACTGTTACTCCTGACACTTCCAGCTCACAGACAGGATCATTACTCCTGACACTGCCAGCTCACAGACAGGACTGTTACTCCTGACACTGACAGCTCACAGACAGGATCGTTACTCCTGACACTGCCAGCTCACAGACAGGACTGCTATTGCTGATACTGCCAGCTCACAGACTGGACTGTTACTCCTGACACTTCCAGCTCACAGACAGGATCATTACTCCTGACACTGACAGCTCACAGACTGGACTGTTACTCCTGACACTGCCAGTTCACAGACTGGACTGTTACTCCTGACACTGCCAGCTCACAGACAGGACTGCTATTGCTGATACTGCCAGCTCACAGACTGGACTGTTACTCCTGACACTTCCAGCTCACAGACAGGGCTGCTACTGCTGATACTGCCAGCTCACAGACAGGATCGTTACTCCTGACACTGCCAGCTCACAGACTGGACCGTTACTACTGACACTGCCAGCTCACAAACTGGACTGTTAATGACAAAGATAGGATCGTTACTCCTGACACTACCCGTTCACAGACTGGACTGTTCCTCCTGACACTGCCAGCTTGCAGACAGGACTGCTACTCCTGACACTTCCAGCTCACAGACTGGACCGTTACTCCTGACACTTCCAGCTCACAGACTGGACTGTTACTCCTGACACTGCCAGCTCACAGACTGGACTGTTACTCCTGACACTGCCAGCTCACAGACTGGACTTCTACTCCTGACACTGCCAGCTCAAAGACTGGACCGTTCCTCCTGACACTGCCAGCTCACAGACAGGATCATCACTCCTGACACTGCCAGCTCACAGACTGGACTTCTACTCCTGACACTGCCAGCTCACAGACTGGACCGTTCCTCCTGACACTGACAGCTCACAGACTGGACCGTTCCTCCTGAAACTGACAGCTCACAGACTGGACTTCTACTCCTGACACTGCCAGCTCTCAGACAGGACTGCTACTGCAGATACTGCCAGCTCACAGACAGGAATGTAACTGACAAAGACAGGAACATTACTCCTGACAATACCAGATTACAGACTGGACTGTTACTCCTCACACTGCCAGTTCACAGACTGGACTTCTACTCCTGACACTGCCAGCTCCCAGACTGGACTGTTACTCCTGACACTGCCAGCTCACAGGTTGGACCGTTACTCCAGACACTGCCAGCTCACAGACTGGACCGTTACTCCTGACACTGCCAGCTCACAGACTGGACCGTTACTCCTGACACTGCCAGCTCACAGACTGGACTGTTACTCCTGACACTGCCAGCTCACAGACAGGACTGTTACTCCTGACACTGCCAGCTCACCGACAGGATCATCACTCCTGACACTTCCAGCTCAAAGACTGGACTTCTACTTCTGACACTGCCAGCTCACAGACTGGACTGTTCCTCCTGACACTGCCAGCTCACAGACTGGACTGTTCCTCCTGACACTGACAGCTCACAGACTGGACTTCTACTCCTGACACTGCCAGCTCAAAGACTGGACCGTTCCTCCTGACACTGCCAGCTCACAGACTGGACTGTTCCTCCTGACACTGCCAGCTCACAGACTGGACTGTTCCTCCTGACACTGCCAGCTCACAGACTGGACTGTTCCTCCTGACACTGCCAGCTCACAGACTGGACCGTTACTCCTGACACTGCCAGCTCACAGACAGGAATGTAACTGACAAAGACAGGAACGTTACTCCTGACACTACCAGATTATAGACTGGACTGTTCCACCTGACACTGCCAGCTCACAGACTGGACCATTACTCCGGACACTACCAGCTCACAGACTGGACCGTTACCCCTGACACTGCCAGCTCACAGACTGGACCGTTACCCCTGACACTGCCAGCTCACAGACTGGACCGTTACTCCTGACACTGACAGCTCACAGACAGGACTGTTACCCCTGACACTGCCAGCACACAGACAGGACTGTTACCCCTGACACTGCCAGCTCACAGACTGGACCGTTACCCCTGACACTGCCAGCTCACAGACTGGGATGTTACCCCTGACACTGCCAGCTCACAGACTGGGATGTTACTCCTGACACTGCCAGCTCACAGATAGGATCATTACTCCTGACACTGACAGCTCACAGACAGGATCATTACTCCTGACACTGCCAGCTCAAAGACTGGACCGTTCCTCCTGACACTGCCAGCTCACAGACTGCACTTCTACTCCTGACACTGCCAGCTCACAGACTGGACCGTTCCTCCTGACACTGACAGCTCACAGACTGGACCGTTCCTCCTGAAACTGACAGCTCACAGACTGGACTTCTACTCCTGACACTGCCAGCTCTCAGACAGGACTGCTACTGCAGATACTGCCAGCTCACAGACAGGAATGTAACTGACAAAGACAGGAACGTTACTCCTGACAATACCAGATTACAGACTGGACTGTTACTCCTCACACTGTCAGACTGGACCGTTACTCCTGACACTGACAGCTCACAGACTGGACCGTTACTCCTGGCACTGCCAGCTCACAGACTGGACCGTTACTCCTTGCACTGCCAGCTCACAGACAGGACTGTTACTCCTGACACTGACAGATCACAGATAGGATCATTACTCCTGACACTGCCAATTCACAGACTGGACTGTTACCCCTGACACTGCCAGCTCACAGACTGGACTGCTACCCCTGACACTGCCAGCTCACAGATAGGATCGTTACTCCTGACACTGCCAGTTCACAGACTGGACCGTTACTCCTGACACTGCCAGCTCACAGACTGGACCGTTACTCCTGACACTGACAGCTCACAGACTGGACCGTTACTCCTGGCACTGCCAGCTCACAGACTGGACCGTTACTCCTGGCACTGCCAGCTCACAGACTGGACCGTTACTCCTGACACTGCCAGCTCACAGACTGGACCGTTACTCCTGACACTGCTAGCTCACAGACTGGACTGTTACTCCTGACACTGCCAGCTCACAGAATGGACTGTTACTCCTGACACTGACAGCTCACAGACTGGACCGTTACTCCTGACACTGCCAGCTCACAGACTGGACTGTTACTCCTGACATTGCCAGCTCACAGACTGGACTTATACTTCTGACACTGCCAGCTCACAGACTGGACTGTTCCTCCTGACACTGACAGCTCACAGACTGGACTTCTACTCCTGACACTGCCAGCTCGCAGACAGGACTGCTACTGCAGATACTGCCAGCTCACAGACAGGACTTCTACTCCTGACACTGCCAGCTCACAGACAGGAATGTAACTGACAAAGACAGGAACGTTACTCCTGACACTACCAGATTATAGACTGGACTGTTCCACCTGACACTGCCAGCTCACAGACTGGACCATTACTCCTGACACTGCCAGCTCACAGACTGGACTGTTCCTCCTGACACTGACAGCTCACAGACTGGACTTCTACTCCTGACACTGCCAGCTCGCAGACAGGACTGCTACTGCAGATACTGCCAGCTCACAGACAGGACTTCTACTCCTGACACTGCCAGCTCACAGACAGGAATGTAACTGACAAAGACAGGAACGTTACTCCTGACACTACCAGATTATAGACTGGACTGTTCCACCTGACACTGCCAGCTCACAGACTGAAGCGTTACTCCTCACACTTCCAGCTCACAGACTGGACCATTACTCCTGACACTGCCAGCTCACAGACAGAAATGTAATTGAAAAAGACAGGAACGTTACCCCCNTACTGGACTGTTCCACCTGACACTGCCAGCTCACAGACTGGACCATTACTCCTGACACTGCCAGCTCACAGACAGAAATGTAATTGAAAAAGACAGGAACGTTACCCCCGACACTACCAGCTCACAGACTGGACCGTTACTCCTGACACTGCCAGCTCACAGACTGGACCGTTACCCCTGACACTGCCAGCTCACAGACTGGACTGTTACTCCTGACACTGCCAGCTCACAGACAGGACTGTTACCCCTGACACTGCCAGCTCACAGACTGGATCGTTACCCCTGACACTGCCAGCTCACAGACTGGACCGTTACTCCTGACACTGACAGCTCACAGACTGGACCGTTACTCCTGGTACTGACAGCTCACAGACTGAACCGTTACTCCTGACACTGACAGCTCACAGACAGGAATGTAATTGAAAAAGACAGGAACGTTACTCCCGACACTACCAGATCACAGACTGGACCGTTCCTCCTGACACTGCCAGCTCACAGACTGGACCGTTCCTCCTGACACTGCCAGCTCACAGACTGGACTGTTACCCCTGACACTGCCAGCTCACAGATAGGATCGTTACTCCTGACACTGCCAGTTCACAGACTGGACCATTACTCCTGACACTGCCAGCTCACAGACTGGACCGTTACTCCTCACACTGCCATCTCACAGACAGGTTCATTACTCCTGACACTGACAGCTCACAGACAGGAATGTAATTGAAAAAGACAGGAACGTTACTCCCGACACTACCAGATCACAGACTGGACCGTTCCTCCTGACACTGCCAGCTCGCAGACAGGACTGCTACTGCAGATACTGCCAGCTCACAGACTGGACGTATACTTCTGACACTGCCAGCTCGCAGACAGGACTGCTACTGCAGATACTGCCAGCTCACAGACTGGACGTATACTTCTGACACTGCCAGCTCACAGACTGGACTGTTACTCCTGACACTGACAGCTCACAGAATGGACTGTTACTCCTGACACTGACAGCTCACAGACTGGACCGTTACTCCTGACACTGACAGCTCACAGAATGGACTGTTACTCCTGTCACTGCCAGCTCACAGACTGGACCGTTACTCCTGACACTGCCAGCTCACAGACTGGACCGTTACTCCTCACACTGCCAGCTCACAGACAGGACTGTTACTCCTGACACTGCCAGCTCACAGACAGGATCGTTACTCGTGATTGACAGCTCACAGACTGAAGGACAGAGTGAACTGGAAAAGCCCAGAGGCAGGACTGTGCTACCACAGACCACACAGGAACAGGAAACCAGAGACACAGCGGAGCTGCAGTTTTTTTCTGTGGCGCCTTTTCAGAAACAGACTATTTGTAGTTCAGAAATACACTTTTTATTTTAATGGCACAGCGACAGAAACATTGACGAGGGTATTTTTAAAAGAACGTTTTTACTCCACACCTGGGCTTAAGAAAAGCAACGTTTGACGAAGCGTGGCGAATGTTCCTTCGGAAATAGTACGATATTTCAGCCGATATTTTATTTATTAAAAAGTAATATTCGCGTCTTGGCGCGTTACTGTGTCACGTGTCGCACCGAACTGCTCTCCGGGGAAGCGCGTGACGTCATTTAAAAAAACTCACCACCTTTCTCAACGTTTTGCGCTCGTGACAGGTGAGTGACACCACGCATTGCCTTTCCTGTCTCCAACGGGGGGGGAGAGAACCCCTCACTTGCTTACTTGCGATTGGCTGTTCTTTCTACTCTCTCTTACTGATTGGCTGCCCCAGGTGCCAATCCCACCAACCGCCCCGCCCCAAGAAGCCTCGTCTTAACATTACTCCTCTCCCTGACAGCCCAGGCAGGTTCGGCCAAACACACGGCCTCTGGACTCTCGCGGCTTCTGAGACGTCTAAACTTTTTTAAAAGCACAAATACAAAGAAAGGAACAGTCGCCAACTAAGAAATAAAAACTAAAAAAAACTCACATCTCCGCAAAACGGCCGTAGACATTTTCAAAACTCAAAGGAAAAAAAACAACAAACTGTACGTCACTGCGATATAAAAAGACAAAAGACACTTTTCAAAGTTCAGCGTGTCGCACCGCGGCGGCTGCCCGAGCCACGCTTCCTCTTTCGAGAATGGAGACCGTCCCCCCACCTCCTCCTCTCTCAAGGCCGTATGGCAACAGGGCTTGACAACACAACAACAGCTGAAAAGTACTCTGTCGCGTCTCGCCACACCCGCCATCTTGTACCCGATCACGGATTTGACATCGTCATAACAACCGCCCGGGCTTGAGGGCGGCGGGGCGGCCCGCACGGCACCTCTCCGCTCCGGGGCTGCACACACACCACTCTCCCTCACCAGCTCACTGTCTAACAGCAGAAAAGAGAGAGAAATAAAGTCTTTATTCACCTCTGTTTTGCTCTGGGTTTTTTCCCCGGGCTTTTTTGGTGTTGGATTTTTTATTTTTTTTTTACGGAATCGGGTTGTTGTTGTTGATTCTCGTTGCTGGGTTCTTGTCGCCAGGACTACCGTGGCTATGGCGCTTCGTCCTCACCGGGGCAACTGTTGCTACCCACCCGCCTTCCTCCCTCCCATTCCCTCGTTCTGATTGGCGCAGCCAGGTCCCCAGCCTTAATCCTGCCTTGCTGTGATAGGATCATATCGCTGTCATACAAAATAAGCTCTCGTTTCATTCGATAAAAGGCTTGTCGATCACTAATAGAGGAACCGCTTTAGAAGCCCACCTCTTTTCTTCTTGCTGATTGGGTAAAGTGCCCATCAGGCAAGTATTCCCTTTGCTGACTTGTCAGGAGATTTGACAATCAATGTGACACTTAAAACCATAACTTCCCGAAAGTCCCTCTTTTCTTTGGTTATTATTGGTTGTGCCACCGTCTTGTACCGTTGTGTATTGGATGAAATGTCTATCAGTTTCGGGTAAAGGACGTTAGTGAGTGGCGTGTGGGTAAGTGCTCGCAATGCACCCTGGAAGTTGTAGTTTTTCAGATTAAACACGTTCCTTGTTTTGGAGCGTTTTTATAAGTGAAGTCAAACTGGTGGCAGGGCAGTTAGCACTTCTTCTTCCCAGTCCGTTGGTCCCGAGGTGCCTTCTGAGTGGAGTTTGCATGATCTGTGGGGTTTTCTCCAGCTGCTCCAGTTTAATAACAACAACTATAATAATAATAACAAAACTCCACTCAAAGCACTTTACAGGTAATGGGGATCCCCTCCACCACCATCAGTGGATAACCCCACCTGGATGATGCGACAGCAGCCAGAGTGCCAGTATCCTTACCACACACCAGCTATCAGTTCAGAGAGGGGGATTATTAGGAGACCCTGACTGGTAAGGCCAATGGCCAGAACACTGAGGTTACACCCCTACTCTTTTTGAAAACTACCCTGGGATTTTTAATGACCACAGAGAGTCAGGACCTCGGTTTTACTTCTCATCCGAAGGACGGCGTCTTTTTACAGTATAGTGTCCCCGTCATTATACCGGGGCATTAGGACCCGCACAGACTGAAGGGTGAGCGCCCCCTGCTGGCCCCTTTAATGCCTCTTCCAGCAGCAACCTTGCTTTCCCAGGAGGTCTCCCAACCAGGTACTGACCAGGCTCACACCTGCTGAGCTGCAGTGGGTTGTCAGGTGTGAGTTGCAGGGTGATATTGGTGAAGGTTTCCTCCAGAAGACATGCTGGCGGAGCTAACTGAGGTCTGTGTATTGTCCAGTGTGTGCCCTGAGCTGGACTGGTGTCTTTTGGCCTGGCACACAGGGACCCACTTAGTAAACATGGATTTAAGATAAAAAACATGGAATTTTTATGTATGTTTTCTAATGAAGAAATGTCATGAACAACTGTATTCTATAAACTTTTTTAGGTCACTGGATACATTTACAGTTCCAAGTTTGTGGAAAACATCTGCAATTATACCTACACCTAAAAAAAAAACCTGGCGAATTAAAAGATTTCCCGCCCAGTAGTACTAACTTCAGTCGCAACTAAATATTTTGAACAAATCTTCTTGTTCCATCTTTATATGGCAACCAGTATACTCAAGGCCCCTGGAGGCTTGCGCTGTGGGTGAAACAGAGAGAGTGGAAGATGTGACAGTGACCTTGTTAGATCAAGGCCACGACAATTTAGAAACTCAGTCATCCTATGTGCACATACTCATTGCTGACTGTTCGTCAGCATTTAACTCTATTCAGGAAAACAGGTTAGTAGGGGAGCTTTCGCATATGGGAGTACATCATACACTCTCACAAGGGATTTAGGATTTTCTTATTGATTGATGACAGTATGTGCAAGTGAGCGTGGGGGAGTCTCTCACTGGCATCACTAGCACGCAGATACCCCAGACCTGTGTGCTGCCCCCACAATCACTAGTGTACAATGTGAAAAACTGTAGCCCCTATTGTAACAGGACTGTTCTACTGCACTGGGACTGTAGCCCATATTGTAACAGGACTGTTCTACTGCACTGGGACTGTAGCTCCTATTGTAATGGGACTGTCCTACTGCACTGGGACTGTAGCTCCTATTGTAACAGCACTGTCCTACTGCACTGGGACTGTAGCTCCTATTGTAACAGCACTGTTCTACTGCACTGGGACTGTAGCCCCTATTGTAACGGGACTGTCCTACTGCACTGGGACTGTAGCTCCTATTGTAACAGGACTGCTCTACTGCACTGGGACTGTAGCCCCTATTGTAACGGGACCGTTCTGTGTATCGATACTGCAGCTCAGTATTTCAGCACACCTCTGTCTCTCTCTGCTCTGAGGTGCAGGAGTGGGGCAGGGGTGCGTGGCAGCCAGTTCTCCGGGCGGAGTGGCTCTGGTGTGGCGTAGCGAGTGCGTGCACGCTGACATTTGAGAGAGCCAGATAACAGAGGCAGCGGCGAGAATCCGAAGCCTGGGAACAAAGCAGCGGGCTGCTATCTGGATCGAGCTGTCAGAAGGTCCCTGCGCTGCAGAGGGACAGAGATGTCACAGCAGATGGAACAACGTTGCTGGCATTTTCAGCTGATATCCTGCGGTTAACTTCTCGTTGTGCACAATCGGTAGAGGTTAAGGACATCGCACACGTACATAAAATCTGTTTTCTTAATTACCTCCTGTGTTCGTGTGTGTGTGTGAGGGAGAGAGCAAAGTCTTTCCGTTGCATGGTAAGAGTGCAGACAGTGTCCCTAAGACAGCTCCCCGATTTCCTCCTTCTTTAGTTCCTGGTCTGGACAGCGGGGCCAGAGCTAGGAATGAAAGGTCACCTTCGCTGGGTCATCCAGCTCCTCTCACTTGCCTGGTGGCTCAGTTGTAAAATTATTTCCAAATTCCTGTCCAGCTGTTTCCTAAAGGATCCGGGAAGCTCAAATTCATCAACAAGGAAGATACTGATTAAGAACAAGTCTCTGTAAGGCAACAACTACTAACCCTAACTCTAACCCTCACACTGATGTTGACCTTACAGTACAGTAGAACAGTCCTGTTACAATAGGAGCTACAGTCCCAGTGCAGTAGAACAGTCCTGTTACAATAGGGGCTACAGTCCCAGTGCAGTAGAACAGTCCTGTTACAATAGGAGCTACAGTCCCAGTGCAGTAGAACAGTCCTGTTACAATAGGGGCTACAGGACTCTAGGACTAGAAGAATTTAGGATTTTCTAACACATCACCCATGGGGAGTTCTTAGGAACAATCCATTTTCAAAGGATATTGTTTTAAATACTGGTGTTTCCCAGGCCTATCACCTTTAGTATCTTCCATCTATAGAAATAAAAAGAAAATGGAGGGAACTTTTAAAGTACGCAGAGGTTGTGGCCCTAGTAGAATTGTTCACTGGATATGACAGGGAAGGGGTGGAGAATTAATTCAGACGGATAAGTAAATTGGCAGGGTGGTGTCAGTCAGACATGCTTAATGCTGTATTAATATTGATAAAACCCAAGAACTGGCTACTTAAGATAATAATGTTAGACTTTCAACCTCTCTCACTTCCAGTGGCTATAGAAAGTATTCACCCTCTTCGGCATTTTTCACATTGTATTTTCTTACATCACAGAATCACAGTGGATGTATTCAGGAATTCTCACCACTGAGCAACACAGAACACTCTGACATGTCAAATAAACTCTAAAGATTTCCTAACTGCAAACACAAAACAGACAAGTGATTGTGTAAGTATTCACCTCCCCTTGTTTTAATACTTGGTCGAAGCACCTTTACTTACAATTAAAGCTGTTAGTTTATTTGAGTAAGTCTCTACCAGCTTTGCACAACGAAGCAAGTGACCATACATGTTGTGAATACAGAACAGAAAAGACCAGAAGACAATGGAAGAGAGGAGCCAAACACTCCTCTAGGGGTCCAAGGTCAACTGGCTGCCCAACCCCTTTGGGCATGCTAACATTATATCATTTTAAAAAAGGAAAACATGAATAAAGGTGTTAATCCATCCATCATGTTTTCTGTATGTCAGTACTCCATGCAGATCTCAGTAGACCTGCAAAATCCTCCTAAACGATAGCTACTGTATATCCACGATGTCCCTCTCGGATCCATAACAGTGATGCAGCATCCAACTCAGCCCGGGTTCCCAGCCTGGGTTCCATCCGGACATGTGGGGAGGCGAATAGGACAGTTTGGTCTGAGCAGATGTATCTACCTGGTGGGCCAACACAGAGACACACAACGGCATTTGATTGATTGACTCAGCATCCCGAACATGGGGTGGGAGACTGTTCCATAAGCTAGGGGCCCTGTAACTAAAGGCTTTACTGCCAACTGTTTTTTTTATTAATATGTGGAATATGAAGAAGACTTGCATTCTGTGATCTAAGCGGGCGACTTGAATTGTATTGATAAGTTCCATTAGATAGACAGGCGTCTGACCTCTGAGAGCCTTATAAGTAAGTAGGATTTTGAAGTCTGCCCTGTACCTGACAGGAAGCCGATGAAGAGAGCTTAGTATAGGGGTTATATGGTTGTACTTTCTGCTGCTAGTAACATTTCTAGCTGCTGCATTCTGAATTCACTGTAAGTTGTTGAAAGAGTGATGGGTGCTCCCTGATAGTAGGGCATTGCAGTAGTCTAACCTGCTGTATACAAGAGCATGTATTAATTTCTCTGTGTCTTGAGAGGAGAGAAACTGCCTTAGTTTTGGAATATTTCTTAGCTGTAGGAAGCATGTTTTTGATACTGTTTAAATATGACAGTTAAACAAGAGCTTTGTGTCTAATATGAGGCCAAGGTTACATGCTGAGTCTTTGAGGCAAATTTTTAAATCCTCTGAGTTAAGTGCTGAAGTTATAGTAGTCCTATCAGTATTGTTGCCTCCAAACAACAGAACCTCAGTTTTATCAGAGTTGAGTAACAAACAGTTTTCACACATCCAAATCTTTACTTCATTAATGCAATTAATTAAAGTTATAATAGATGAGTTGTCTTTTGGTGTAAACGAAATTATATTTGATTTCATTCAGCATATGAATGAAAGTTAATATTATGTTTTTGTATAATCCTACCTAGCAGCAGCATGTACAGAGAGAACAATATTGGTCCCAGCATTAATTCCTGTGGTACCTCAAATTGAACTGGTGACATTGACAAACCAGTACAATTATTAGATACTGTATTTGAACATAATGAAAACGATTAGTTAAATATTAAGTAAACCACTTAAGGAAGGTTTCCACATACGCCAACCTCAAACTCAAGCCTGTTACAATAGGGGCTACAGTCCCAGTGCAGTAGAACAGTCCTGTTACAATAGGAGCTACAGTCCCAGTGCAGTAGGATAGTCCTGTTACAATAGG
>JAAWVO010068347.1:0-26509 GCA_016984175.1 Atractosteus spatula
TTTTTTTCTTGCATATACTGTATAGCTCTATACACTGCATTGTCCAAAATGGGACTGTTGTCTAAATTGCCCTAAAAGCAAAATTTTGAATGAACTGGGTTAAGGTTTTCAAACTGTTACATGTGGCATTGGATGCAATGGTATTTAATCAGATACAGCTCTCATTAATTGAGTATTCCTGACTCTTAACCTATTTAACCCCGAAACCATGCTCATTGAGAACACCATTCAACACACCATTTTCAATTACAGAATAGTTGTCCATCAATACGATTGTACCATAGTTGATACAATTTCTTTGGTTTATCAAGCTTGCTTAGTCTTTTCAAACTAATGTGTTGATGCCCTGAATCATATTTTCCATTCAAATGAGTGGAAGGTTGCATTACTTCTTTGAAGAAAATCTGAACCCTAACCCTAACCTGCAAAGCCTGTAGCTAGGGTTAGGATTTGAATTCTGATAAACAAAGAGGATGTTTGATGGTATGGCTGTGTTTTAGGTCCGAAATGTAATTTAGAAAAAGCCTTATTTCAATGTTATCTTCACATTTTTGTTTCTTGCATATACTGTATAGTTCTATACACTGCATTGCCCAAAATGGGACTGTTGTCTAAATTGCCCTAAAAGCAAAAGTTTGAATGAACTGGGTTAAGCTTTTCAAACTGTTCCATGTGGCATTGGATGCAATGGTATTTAATCAGATACAGCTCTCATTAATTGAGTATTCCTGACTCTTAACCTATTTAACCCCAAAACCATGCTCATTGAGAACACCATTCAACACACCATTTTCGATTACAGAATACTTGTCCATCAATACGATTGTCCCATAGTTGATACAATTTCTGTGGTTTATCAAGCTTGCTTAGGCTTTTCAAACTAATGTGTTGATGCCCTGAGTCATATTTTCCACTCAAATGAGTGGAAGGTTGCATTACTTCTTTGAAGAAAATCTGAACCCTAACCCTAACCTCCAAAACCCGTAGCTAGGGCTAGGGTTTGAATTCTGATTAACATCGAGGATGTTTGATGGTATGGCTGTGTTTTAGGACAGAAATGTAATTTAGAAAAAGCCTTATTTCAATGTTATCTTCATCTTTTTTTTTCTTGCATATACTGTATGGCTCTATACACTGCATTGCCCAAAATGGGACTGTTGTCTAAATTGCCCTAAAAACAAAAGTTTGAAAGAACAGGGTTAAGCTGTTAAAACTGTTACATGTGGCATTGGATGCAATGGTATTTAATCAGATACAGCTTTCATTAATTGGGTATTCCTGACTCTTAACCTATTTAACCCCGAAACCATGCTCATTGAGAACACCATTCAACACACCATTTTCAATTACAGAATAGTTGTCCATCAATACGATTGTACCATAGTTGATACAATTTCGTTGGTTTATCAAGCTTGCTTAGTCTTTTCAAACTAATGTGTTGATGCCCTGAGTCATATTTTCCACTCAAATGAGTGGAAGGTTGCATTACTTCTTTGAAGAAAATCTGAACCCTAACCCTAACCTCCAAAACCCGTAGCTAGGGTTAGGGTTTGAATTCTGATTAACATAGAGGATGTTTGATGGTATGGCTGTGTTTTAGGACAGAAATGTAATTTAGAAAAAGCCTTATTTCAATGTTATCTTCACCTTTTTTTTTTTTGCATATACTGTATGGCTCTATACACTGCATTGCCCAAAATGGGACTGTTGTCTAAATTGCCCTAAAAGCAAAAGTTTGAAAGAACAGGGTTAAGCTGTTAAAACTGTTACATGTGGCATTGGATGCAATGGTATTTAATCAGATACAGCTCTCATTAATTGGGTATTCCTGACTCTTAACCTATTTAACCCCGAAACCATGCTCATTGAGAACACCATTCAACACACCATTTTCAATTACAGAATAGTTGTCCATCAATACGATTGTACCATAGTTGATACAATTTCGTTGGTTTATCAAGCTTGCTTAGTCTTTTCAAACTAATATGTTGATGCCCTGAGTCATATTTTCCACTCAAATGAGTGGAAGGTTGCATTACTTCTTTGAAGAAAATCTGAACCCTAACCCTAACCTCCAAAACCCGTAGCTAGGGTTAGGGTTTGAATTCTGATTAACATAGAGGATGTTTGATGGTATGGCTGTGTTTTAGGACAGAAATGTAATTTAGAAAAAGCCTTATTTCAATGTTATCTTCACCTTTTTTTTTTTTGCATATACTGTATGGCTCTATAGACTGCATTGCCCAAAATGGGACTGTTGTCTAAATTGCCCTAAAAGCAAAAGTTTGAAAGAACAGGGTTAAGCTGTTAAAACTGTTACATGTGGCATTGGATGCAATGGTATTTAATCAGATACAGCTCTCATTAATTGGGTATTCCTGACTCTTAACCTATTTAACCCCGAAACCATGCTCATTGAGAACACCATTCAACACACCATTTTCAATTACAGAATAGTTGTCCATCAATACGATTGTACCATAGTTGATACAATTTCGTTGGTTTATCAAGCTTGCTTAGTCTTTTCAAACTAATATGTTGATGCCCTGAGTCATATTTTCCACTCAAATGAGTGGAAGGTTGCATTACTTCTTTGAAGAAAATCTGAACCCTAACCCTAACCTCCAAAACCCGTAGCTAGGGTTAGGGTTTGAATTCTGATTAACATAGAGGATGTTTGATGGTATGGCTGTGTTTTAGGACAGAAATGTAATTTAGAAAAAGCCTTATTTCAATGTTATCTTCACCTTTTTTTTTTTTGCATATACTGTATGGCTCTATAGACTGCATTGCCCAAAATGGGACTGTTGTCTAAATTGCCCTAAAAGCAAAAGTTTGAAAGAACAGGGTTAAGCTGTTAAAACTGTTACATGTGGCATTGGATGCAATGGTATTTAATCAGATACAGCTCTCATTAATTGGGTATTCCTGACTCTTAACCTATTTAACCCCGAAACCATGCTCATTGAGAACACCATTCAACACACCATTTTCAATTACAGAATAGTTGTCCATCAATACGATTGTACCATAGTTGATACAATTTCGTTGGTTTATCAAGCGTGCTTAGTCTTTTCAAACTAATGTGTTGATGCCCNCTTTTCCATCAATACGATTGTCCCATAGTTGATACAATTTCTTTGGTTTATCAAGCTTGCTTAGTCTTTTCAAACTGATGTCTTGATGCCCTGAGTCATATTTTCCATTCAAATGAGTGGAAGGTTGCATTACTTCTTTGAAGAAAATCTGAACTCTAACCNCTGAGTCATATTTACCACTCAAATGAGTGGAAGGTTGCATTACTTCTTTGAAGAAAATCTGAACCCTAACCCTAAACTCCAAAACCCGTAGCTATGGTTAGGGTTTGAATTCTGATTAACATAGAGGATGTTTGATGGTATGGCTGTGTTTTAGGACAGAAATGTAATTTAGAAAAAGCCTTATTTCTATGTTATCTTCACCTTTTTTTGCATATATTGTATGGCTGTATACACTGCATTGCCCAAAATGGGACTGTTCTCTAAATTGCCCAAAAAACAAAAGTCTGAAAGAACGGGGTTAAGCTGTTAAAACTGATACATGTGGCATCGGATGCAATGGTATTTAATTAGATACAGCTCTCATTAATTGGGTATTCCTGACTCTTAACCTATTTAACCCCGAAACCATGCTCATTGAGAACACCATTCAACACACCATTTTCAATTACAGAATAGTTGTCCATCAATACGATTTTACCATAGTTGATACAATTTCTTTGGTTTATCAAGCTTGCTTAGTCTTTTCAAACTAATATGTTGATGCCCTGAGTCATATTTTCCACTCAAATGAGCGGAAGGTTGCATTACTTCTTTGAAGAAAATCTGAACCCTAACCCTAACCTGCAAAGCCTGTAGCTAGGGTTAGGGTTTGAATACTGATAAACATAGAGGATGTTTGATGGTATGGCTGTGTTTTAGGTCAGAAATGTAATTTAGAAAAAGCCTTATTTCAATGTTATCTTCACATTTCTTTTTCTTGCATATACTGTATGGCTCTATACACTGCATTGCCCAAAATGGGACTGTTGTCTAAATTGCCCTAAAAGCAAAAGTTTGAAAGAACTGGGTTAAGCTGTTAAAACTGTTACATGTGGCATTGGATGCAATGGTATTTAATCAGATACAGCTCTCATTAATTGGGTATTCCTGACTCTTAACCTATTTAACCCCGAAACCATGCTCATTGAGAACACCATTCAACACACCATTTTCAATTACTGAATAGTTGTCCATCAATACGATTGTACCATACTTGATACAATTTCTTTGGTTTATCAAGCTTGCTTAGTCTTTTCAAACTAATGTGTTGATGCCTTGAGTCATATTTTCCACTCAAATGAGTGGAAGGTTGCATTACTTCTTTGAAGAAAATCTAAACCCTAACCCTAACCTCCAATACCCGAAGCTAGGGTTAGGGTTTGAATTCTGATTAACATAAAGGATGTTTGATGGTATGGCTGTGTTTTAGGACAGAAATGTAATTTAGAAAAAGCCTTATTTCAATGTTATCTTCACCTTTTTTTTTCTTGCTTATACTGTATGGCTCTATACACTGCATTGCCCAAAATGGGACTGTTGTCTAAATTGCCCTAAAAGCAAAAGTTTGAAAGAACGGGGTTAAGCTGTTCAAACTGTTACATGTGATATTGGATGCAATGGTATTTAATCAGATACAGCTCTCATTAATTGGGTATTCCTGATTCTTAACCTATTTAACCCCGAAACCATGCTCATTGAGAACACCATTCAACACACCATTTTCAATTACAGAATAGTTGTCCATCAATACGATTGTACCATAGTTGATACAATTTCTTTGGTTTATCAAGCTTGCTTAGTCTTTTCAAACTAATATGTTGATGCCCTGAGTCATATTTTCCACTCAAATGAGTGGAAGGTTGCATTACTTCTTTGAAGAAAATCTGAACCCTAACCCTAAACTCCAAAACCCGTAGCTATGGTTAGGGTTTGAATTCTGATAAATATAGAGGATGTTTGATGGTATGGCTGTGTTTTAGGACAGAAATGTAATTTAGAAAAAGCCTTATTTCAATGTTATCTTCACCTTTTTTTTGCATATATTGTATGGCTGTATACACTGCATTGCCCAAAATGGGACTGTTCTCTAAATTGCCCAAAAAACAAAAGTCTGAAAGAACGGGGTTAAGTTGTTAAAACTGATACATGTGGCATTGGATGCACTGGCATTTACTCAGATACAGCTCTCATTAATTGGGTATTCCTGAGTCTTAACCTATTTAATTGTGAAACCATGCTCATTGAGAACACCATTCAACACATCATTTTCAATTACAAAATACTTGTCAATCAATAAAATTGTACCATGGTTGATACAATTTATTTGGTTTATCAAGCTTGCTTAGTCTTTGCAAACTAATATGTTGATGCCCTGAGTCATATTTTCCACTCAAATGAGTAGAAGGTTCCATTACTTCTTTGAAGAAAATCTGAATCCTAACCCTAACCTATATCTTATCTTCAGTTTTCTCGGTTACATATACTGTGCTTTCTTCTATGTCTGATTGAATCCAGGATTGTAAACTTTCAAGACAGTAGCTGAGACATTAGCTTGTTTTCTTATGAAATTTAGTCTAGAATCTTCAACATTAATTATGTATTTTTTCTTCCTTATTATCCTGCATTCAGTGTGCTTCTTCTTCCCTTGCTTTAGTTGTATAAAGTATAGGAAAAAGTAAGACTTTATTTTAATGAAGCAATGCAACGTAAAGAAAAAGCTTTTCAATGACAGAGGCTTACCTTCTTTTATTTAACATTCATTATATTCAATTACTCAGAAATTTTAACCATTAATAACATTCTTTTCATAATTCACTTGAACCTGGTTCTTACATTAAAGAACAGTATTTCACGAGTGACAATAACGTGGTGATTTACGAATGTTTTATTATTTAGGTAGGATACGTTTGGCTGAACCCACTTGGTTAAGCAGCTGCTTCATAGCCATACAAAAAGAGTCTTGAACTTCATTCAGAGAAGAGTTAATGTAGTAGTACAGTAACTGCATGGTGGAGGAGGGATGCCTGACACAAATGGGAAAAGCGGTGATTACTTTAGACAGACATACTATATATAGCTAATTCTAGCTAATTCTAGGAATGGTAATTAGGAATAGCAAGGTGAGACTGACTTGTTGTTATTATCCCTCCGGAACCTCAGGTAACAGTGTCCATGTAATATTCACCTGTACCAATTTGTTCTATGAAATATTAACTAATTGTGGTGTGAAACAAATGGCAAAATCCCAGATTTATTCAAATTGTCTTATACTTTGCATCTTACAGCACACAACATATTTGATAGCTCTGTGAGCTAGGTAAGTTGTTATAGAATTGCAATTGTGTTTACCCACTGACATCTGGGCCTGCTGTGGCAACAGTCGTTCCAGGTAAAGAGACAGTTTACAGGGATACAATGTGATTCTTTTGCAGTCTGCAGTGCATTTATTCCTTTTCTATATTATAATTACTGAACCTTTCACCCAAATGTGGTAAAGTGCAATCGATTTGAACCTATGGCTATCTTTCAATATATTTATTTTTAGTACACCTGCCTTTTAGTTTTATATCTTAAGTTACTTTGTCATTTATTCAAATCTAGCTGTTTTACAACACTGTGTTGTTAATATTTGATGTTTCAGCTTTTTTGAAGTCATTTACTTCCAAAGTCTTCATATTCTTACCGGTTATAAAAAGTGAAATTTAATTAAATACCAAAAGACAACGATAATTTTTACTTCCCAGAAATGGCTTGGTTCAAACAGCAGGACCTTTTTTTATTGAACATTGATCTCAAGATTAACGAATCCTTAATAAACAATATTGGTGCCATAAATAGAATTTGGCATGATACTAATTAACACACCACTCAACGTTAGGGAAAAAGATGAACGTAAACTGAAGGAATCAGCAACTCTGCATGTATTAAAGTAGCTCATTTATAAAACATATGACACACCCTGCTCATGTGCAGTGTAGAACAGTTAAAGTATGGCAGTGGTACAATGACTTTCTATTAAAATGTGCCACAGCCCCTCAGTGCCCTACTGATTTCCTGCACCAGCCATATGGACAGCATGCTGGGTTTCATTATGCAGCATGAAATATTGTAACTTGTTTACTCACAATCTTCAACTTGGTGAAAATATGTCTCATATATTAACATGGAACAGTCTTTCAGAAAGGTGCAAAATTATAAATATAGGTACATTGTATTTCACCAAAACAAGACTAGGCTTGTTATCCATAGACAGTAGAATTAAATAATCTGTATAACACAGAAAAAAAGTTTTTTTTATTAATAAGAAAGACTAATCTTTGAAAGGCCTTTCATATACTGTACTGTAACAGCTTAAAGAATCTCACTTAACCATCTGAAGAAGCGAGAAGAGGTGGATTTGCAGTTGTTGATTGTAGTTTTAATTTATAGTAACTGTACTAAATTAATAAACAACATGAAATCCAATATGTCTTTGGCAAGTATTAACACACAGTAAGTTTCTCAGATAAATATTTCAGTATATCTTATTTTGTATTGGGAAGAAACAGACTTATTGCATTATATTTTTAAGAATTTATATGTATTTTAAAGAATTTGGATATTACTAAATATTTAAAATATCTGCTTAAAAATAATCGTGGCAGATAATTTAAAGTATAGGACTATGTGAAGCAAGCATGAGCCCATTTTTATCTCACTGTCATTGCAAAGTAGGTTTGATTTGACCCCCAACTGTGGGAGTGTGAGAAAACTGTGGATCTTGGAAGATTTGTTCTGTCTTCAGTAGTTACAAGTGATGTTATTTGTCTTGAGGCCAGTGTGGAAGATAAAAATAAATCCTGCTATATTGACTAATGACAAAATACTTCTACTACAATATATATATATATATTGCAAAAGTGTTATACCCATAATAAACTGAATCATTATTACTACCAAAACAATTTTGAAATCCACCAATTCTATAACCACTGTAACTTTTTATGCTATAAAGAAATGCCTACATTTATGAAAAAATGATAACTATATCATCCTAAGTAAGATCATCCAAAACATATTAATGACTTTTCTTTAGTATGACGTATTCTTCAATTGTATGGCAATTACCATTTGTACATTTGAAAATAAGTATTTATTTTCAAGATCAAGTATAGTCTTCAAGAAACATCAACAAACAGAAAGCGGTTCCTTCACTCAAAGTAGGGAATTTACTATAGCTCTGCTTTGAAGATACATGGGCCTTTACCAGGTAGTTTACCAGCTAGTTTCTGTTTTTTTTTTCAGTCAATATTCTGAAGGTTAGGTTTCCTTCTAGTCCTTACTTTATATGTTCCCGGCATCCTTTTAAAAGTAAGGTGACAATAAGTAGTTCTTTATTTTTTTGGATTCATTAATTAAGTGTTTGTCTCCCTAAAAAGTAAATAAAAAGTCTGAATCTTCAATTAAGCAATCACAAAATATTTGAATGTTTGAAATCCTTTTACTTTTTTCTTTTTATGCTGATATTTATTGTTATGAGTCATTCAAATACGTATGCATCATTTTTATTAAACTGTTCTCTTGAGTTTTGAACCAAAAATGTAAAAACCCAGGAGCTCTGGATACTTCGAGGTGACTAATTCAACCCTACAGAGGATATGTGGGTTAATTAGAAATGAACCCTGTGGTCAGTCATATGGAAGTCAATCTGCTTCAGGTTGGAAATTTGTCACCTTTTTGTTTATAGAAAAAAGTGTATTTTAACAATCCTATGTCTCTGCATGCAAAAATAGTATTCTGTATATTCTTGGAGTAGATAAAATAATAAAACATTCAAAAATTACACATGAAAGCAGAAATAGGTAAATAATTGGTAGAAAATCAATACATTTAAGTTTTTAATCTGACGTAATACAAAAGTTGTGAGCGGAGAAAACTGCAAAACAAATCTCTTTTATTATTAAAACCATGTGCATGATTTTCTAGGTATACAAGTTGACTTCAGTTTTAAATTGTATAGCATTCATAAAAGATTAGTGTGCTGAAAAAAAATATTTAATTTAAAAAAAAATATTTTCTCATGCTTAATTATCAATAGTTATTGGTCTGTAATATTAGAGTTTTTGACCAAGCTAGTTTTTACTAGTAAGACACAGAAGAGTGAATAAAAGACCAATTACAATACATACTGTACCATTTTAAGGACAGTCTCAAAATGTTTCATATCTTTCAAAGGTTTTTTTTTTATAGGATGTATTTTTATAAGCATTACCTGTAGCACCTTAACTTAAATGCAAAGAATTAATCAGAGGCTGAAGTATCTATAATGTATTAAAGTAAACATTAGGAAAGCACTGCGCATACCATCTCTAACATGTTTAATACCAACGAGAGAGTTTGACAATATAATTTTACCGATCTCAAGTTTAACCGTGGATCATATAATCTAGAAAGATGCCAGTAGTCACTTACTGTGCAACACAGAATAAAAAATATGGGTTTATTTTACAAACAAAACAATAAGAATTAACACTGATGAATGTTTAGATCTGTGGTGAATAACAGCAAATGTGTTTTGTATGGTTTTACTCTGCAGTAAATTGTCTCCTACCTCCGAGTACCTATTAGTTTAGGTAATTTTTCAGTTCAAAAGACAATATTCTTTTCATGTGAGTTCTTCTTGCAAGTATTTCCATTGCAGGTACTTGAAAAACACATTTTGTCATTACCAAATCTCCATAGAAGCTTGCCCCAGGATGCATACATATTGAATTACACCACATCAAAAACAAGTTCTGTTGGTGTAAAGACTCTCTTTCCATCGTGCTCTTATGAAATATTGCATTTAAAAGGCCCTATGGAGTTATGAGGCATAAAACACACAAAATTAATTGTTTCTGTTGTATCTACTAAGTCTTTAGGATATCTTTTTATACTGTATCAGCAGTTACAGTATAGTCAACAAACAGAATTAGTAATTAAATTGCATTAATACATCCCAAAGGATTCCAGAGTGCTTTACATATTGGATGTGCAGACTTTATTCACAACTGAAGCCATAATATGTCAGCAGCTGCACTACTCTTCAAAAGAAGAAATTACATCTCCATCAAATAAAAATAAATAGAGGAACTTTAGTCAGGCCAGATTTTGCAAACTCAAAGTGAAATTTAGTCAGGATGCTAAGATCAACATGTTCTTCTGAAAAGTGATGGGGGATCTTCAATGTCAAAATAGTCAGGACCTCAGTTTAAAGTCTTATCTGAAAGACTGAACCTCCAACAGAATGTTGTTGTTTTCCTGCTTGGATTTAACCTGTTCTTGTACCTTTGTGGCTCACAAGTAGATACACCTCTCCAGTCTAGCATGTTCACTCGTCTGAATATATACTAATATGAAATGTATTGCTAAATCTACATATATAGTATGATCTGTTGTTAATCTGACCACCAACCAAGTAACATATAAAACAAGATTAAACATGCTATTAAAAAATTATTAAAAGTTCTTAACAAATAGTAAATAAAGACATTCCCTCCATTTTCCTTAGGAAAACAAAGTAACTCTTCATAGGTTTTGTCTTTCAATGTCATTAAGGACAAAACAAAAGAACAAGTAAAGCAGCTGTTATTGTCATGCTTAAATGCTTGAAGTGTTATAGGTCCCTTTTCTGAGCAAACCACTGTGGCTTAATACCTCACACATCTGACAAATTTTGTATGCCTTGATTAATGATTTTATAAGGTAGACTTCACATCGCTTAAAGCATGTTTGTTTTATTAGAGACAGAATGCAATTACTCAGCTCTGTTATTTCTAAAACATTATTAAAAGAGAAAATATATACACAGTGCAATACACTTTTCCTACATATGTCATGTTAGGCCTGACTAACAAGCTTGTTGTTAAAATGCTCCTATTTTAAACAATTACATTAATCTCTGAGAAGAGTTATCCAGCTGTCCAATTAACAGGTGGAAATTTGTTTACTCTTTGCTGTTAGTGGTAAAGAAACATTTGCCATTGCTCATCAAAAACATTTTGTTGCATTCTTTTTAAAGGAGTTCACAGGGTCACACACAAAATGTCATTAGCAATGTCCAAAGATTATTGCTTAAAAATCATGGTACCTTCAAAAAGCTTTTATTTTTACTTAGAAAATGTGATTAAGGCAAAGCTTGCAAAATGAAATTTTGTATGCTGCCCTATGTCTGCAAGACACACTGTACGTGCATATCTGTTTTTTTTTTCATAGCTGTAATATCACTATGCAGAAACTGAAACAATATAAAAGTAGAATGGTAGTATATAAATATACAGCATGGATCCAACTTATCACTATCATAACCAAGACCAAATGGATTACTTTAATAAAAATTTGTAATCTTTGTAATCTTGCACTTACTGTAACTCTCTTACGTACAAATACTTGCCAATGTGCACAACATTGCATTCATCTTTTCTAGTACCCCCACTGTACTTCCACATCTTCATCCTTGCAGCTCCCTGTCTGGTTCATTCCTCAGTAGTGAGGGGGTTTGTGACCTGACCTCTTAACAGTAAAATATTCAGCATGTTTTCTCTCCTAATAAGCATTGTAATCAAAATGTGACCAAACTACTGAACTTTGGCGTTAGTTTTCTCAATTACACCTTGTTTAACATTATTTTATGTGTTGCAAATTTGCAAAAGAATTAAATTAAAAAGTATATAAAGTTTGCTCTTAGTAAAGTACTGTATTAGTTTAGTGGCAAAGTGTATCATTAAGCTTGAGCATTAGTAGAACAGTATAATTTGGATTATTCATACAATAATTCGAAAATAACTGTGGTTCTCAGTGAAGGGAAAGTAATATACAACAGAATGACAAAATTGTCTATAATAATGCCCTGGAGTATGGTACATACTATATACTGTATAGTAATAAACAGACGAATCTACACTCTGTGTAAATTACTTGAAGGATTTTGTAAAATATACTGTATGTACTGTATATATTGCAATCTGTTTTATCCTCATCTTGGCCTTCAGTCCTTAAAAAATACTACACCTTAATGCAAGTTATTAAAAATAAAGAAAAAATTAAAGAAAAAAGTGGGGTTATTAACATTCTTCCTCAGTGGATATTATATACAGTAAGTTGAGTAAAAATAGGACCGTCAGCTACCTTGTTATGTTTATCTAGACCTGACACTGCTGATTTTTCTTCCTTCCCAATCGTTTTGAACAGATCCCTGAAAGACCTAATCCATCAAATTGATAGCAAGTGTCACAAAAGAGTTGCTTTCAGCAATGAAAACGTACTAGTTTTACCATAAATACAAGGTTTCACTATTTTAGAAATAAGTAATAACAAGGGAGGCATAGAAGTGTGGCTGTTAGTACTGCAGCTTTGCAGGGTCCCGAGTTCAGTTCTTGCTTTGAAGGCAGGGTCTGTGTGTAGTTTGTGTCTTCTTCCTATTTTGGGGAAAATATTTTACTAAGTGTTCTGGCTTTCTCCCACTTAAAAAAAAAAAAACTATCCCTTTCTGTGATGGATTGCTGTCCTCTCCAGGGGAATAGCTGTTGTGTGTTTTCAATCCTGTCTTATGCCCTGTGATTGCGAACTAGGACTTGGTTGTGACCCTTAGCAGAATAGGGTGATTTAAAGTTTTACTATAGAGCTACACCTAAACATTATGAGTTAGGATCCAGCTAAATTTTCAAATCTAGTTTTAAGTTGAATACTCTGTGTATGGGTTGTGCAATGAGTTCCATTTCATGTTGCCAGATGACCACTTAGTCAACAGCAGTTGAGAAAGTACTGCATGAAATGTGGATAGCAGTTCAGTGGCTGATTGTGTCCTCAATTAAATTTATTTTTTTCATAAGCCAGCCACTGTCTGTAAACCCTTCAGGCTATCTCAACTGGCGCACTAACCTGGTCTGCTGTTGTATTCAGCAATACCTTAAAAAATATGTGCTCTAGCAGTTTCTCGTTGTTCACTGATTTAGGTTAAATAGAGACCTTTCATTTCAAAATTAAGGACTCACATTCTTTGTGTTTTTTATCAAGCTTTGCTAGTTATATTGCAAGCCAGACACCATAACTTTAAAATAGAGCCTAAAACTATAATCGATTGTATGGCATTTAAAACAAATTAAATACATTTAAGCACAGAGGACCTGTATACAGTCCGTTCAATAACAGCAGTTTCCACTTTTAAAAGCATGAGCAGTGATAACATATATCTTTCTATTTGTTTATTGGGGTAATTATTCATCCCGCACTTAGTCTGTGGCGTTGTTTTACATTTAAAATGGTTTCCCATGGCTTTAACCTTGCCTTTACTATATCAGACAATGAGTAAACCTCACTGCGCCAAAGTAAACAATATTTATTGAATGGTGATCAGTGTTCCCATAAAGCAAAAAACTGTAAAAGTTTGTAAAAACTGTAAAAATAAATTCACTATGGAAATTTATTTACTTAAAACAGGGGTCTACAAACTACAGCCCACTTAACTTTCTGAGTGGCCCGCAGTTCACTACTGTTTGAATCTTGAGGGTTACTTTTTGTGTCAGATATTGAAAATCTTCCGCCAGTGACCTCTAAATGTTAGGTCTGCTGCTCTCTCTCTAAGCTCTAACGGTCACTTGCGGAACAATACCTATCGCACGATGCATTTTACTTTTAGCCTATCAGACATCAGCTTTAGCCTAGGTTACATACCTGTGCTACAACTGATTCTTACCGTAAATGCATTTGGATTTTTGTTGCCTACTGTGATTGCTTCAGTCACGTAAATGATGTCTAGTGTATGCTATCTTGTTTGAAAACAGGTAATGATTTCTAAATGGTTCTAAAAATCATAATTGACAAGAGGCTAACTGTAAGTTATTTCTGCCATGTTGAAAAAAAGAAAGATCGATGCAGAGGGACGAAAATTCAACGACAAATGGTCAGAAGAGTACTTTTATGTCGCTTGGAAAGAAAAGGTCATGTGTTTCATCTGCCAGGAAACAATCGCTGTGATTAAAGAACACAAAACAAAAGGCATTATGAGAAAAAACATCAGGTTATGTTTTCGGAATACACAAGAGATGGACGGAGGGAAAAATTAGAATTACCTAATTATTACCTTTCCCATTATTTGTAATAGGCAAATCAACCCCTCATTAATTGGTTTCGCATTAAACTCTTGTTTCAGAAATTCAACTATGTTTGTTATGTGAGGAGTTGTTGTACTTGCCATCATGATCCCAAATACAAATTGCTTTCTGATAAAGCGAAAATAAGTTTTAATTTTGCTCTCCCTTTTACTATTGGAGGGCTCTGTACAACTACTAGACTCGAATAGAGGAAGTTCAAAACCCTTAAGAATTCCATATGAAATGTCTTGGCTGTTAACTATCAAATATTTAAAATGTAGTAAATCAATCCAGTGACTTTTTGAATCTTTTGCTTCTTTAAAGTATTTTGCATGATAAATGACCAAAAAGAAGAAAAAGAACAAACGTGATTAATCACAAAACCTTTCTGAGAAACTAATTATAAATGGTGTGGCATAAAAAAGCTTATATAAATATCATTGACTAAAGCACAGGGTTGAGTTTTTTATAACCTTCACATTAAAAAAAACATCAAAAGTAAATGATTTGTTATCCATCTAATAGCCTTAAATGTTAATGGTGTGAAGTAGTCCACTTCCATTGATCTTGAATGCACTTTGAAGTACTTTCAGTCCTTATAGTATTTACCCATGTGTTTGCAATTTTAGTAAACTTGCTAATTTCCATAAAAAACTGTTGAAGTTGTTAAGCAATTGATTTCTGTCACACAGCTCTAATAGCGCTCATATGGTTAAATTGTAGTTTTTAAACTAGCATGAGGCTTCTCGTATGAAAATAAAATTCAAATGATGTCAGGGGGATATGCTTGTTTAGTGAAAACTATCTCTGAAAACCATTCTCTATCACTGTAGGTCACTCAATACTGTAGGTTAGTATATGCAATAAATAGTGCTTGTCTTTTGGTAAAACACGAGCATGTATACATTATGCTTTTTCAAATGATTGGTCTATTCTGAGTGGAGTTTTAAATAGAACTACAGGTCAGGGCAAATCTTAACCTGTGTGTGGGGTAGTGTAGTAGCAGTGAACATTTAATAAGCTGGTCTTGGGGAAAACGGACACTCAAACTTTTCTTCATTTCCCGATTTGGGAAAAGTTGGTAGCGTCATCTCTTCCTTCCCAATTGGCAACATGGCTCCTGGCTCTTTTCAAAGAGACAGTGGCTAGCCTTCCTCCTTTTGTGGTGCTCTTAAGGCACACCTTCATGCCAGAACAGTAGTCTCATCTTCTCGTGTGTCTCTGTCACCATACTCTCCGGTGGTTCTTTCCCTGACTTAAGATTTTATCCCTCAAGCTCAAACCACAGGAGCAAATGTAACTTAGCATTTCCTTCCTCCTCTTGGTGGTCAAGCCAAGGTGGGTTTTCATCAGTCTCTGGTCTCTGTGACAAGAAGTCTTTCCTCACCTTCAGGAGATTTGGAACGAAAACAGCTCCCTCTTTCACCTCTGGGGTCTCTTAGGACATGGGCAGCAGCTTTGTTATTCCTCAACTTTCTCTTTCTTTATGAACAATAATTATCATTTTTATCCATTTCCTGAAAGTGCACCTAGGTGGCTTTCAGAACTGCTAGGATTTGATTCATCTGAAACAATTATCGGGTGAGCTGCATCCAGCTACCTCCCCAATTCTGTATCTGCTTCTTCATCTAGCTAAGGTGCAGCCAGACTAAAGCCAGATCTTCACTCTGTTCTTGCATCTAGCTTGGTCACTCTGCCAGACTTATAGATGTCTTTAATAAGCCCTTTAGCTGTGCCACTGTTTCAGACATACTTCTTCAAAGGTTCTTCAGAGTGCTTTCATTTTAATCCATTTTCTAGCTGGGCCAAATGGCCTCTTCTTGTTTGTAACTGTGCATCCAGAACATTTCAGTACTGCTCGCACTTTTCTTGTAATGTACTCGTAAGACACCTCTGCCTGTTTTAACTTTACCATCCGATTCTGTGGCAGTCTGGCTGAGAACACTTTCTGGAAAGAAACTTCTGAAAAGCCTCTTTTGCCTTTGCTGGACACCATCACAGCAGCTGCTCCAAAATTTCTTTTCAGTCTGAGCAGAACATATTCCTGCCTGGAGGCTTTCATTTTTGCTCTAGGTCTTTCTTAGCTCTTCACATACTTCATTTAGACATTTCTACAATGTGTTTGTTTTCACCCAGGCTAATTAGAGCTGGTTGGTCTGTTTCTTAAAGTCAGTCATCTTTCAGGCTCTTCCTTTGCTTATCATCAGCTTGCAGGGCTTAACTTTCCTCATTTAGTACATTAGTCAATTTAGCATCCTCTTGAAGCTCAGTATTTTACTTGCTCTCAGGTAACCCAATCAATGTTCTGGGGATTTAATCAACTAGCCTGTTCTATCAGTATCAGTTTGACACAGGTAGACTCCTGTCTTCCCCATTTTGTATGTTTGGCTGTCTCATCTAGCATCTCCTTCACGTTATCATTTCCCTCTGTATGAGTCCTGTCGGGTGCTTTACTCATTACAATCCAAACACAATGAGGAGCCAGCAAGAGCAAGCTTCTTCTCCTAGGATTTTGCATCCACCTCCCTGACCATGTCTGCAATGGCATACAGGGGTCTCTCAAATAGCGAGATTATCACTATATGGCTTACCTCTTTATCTGTCTCCAGAAAGTTCATTTTTGTATAGCTTGGAGAAAGTGTTTCCAGCCACCTGCCTTCAGAAAGAGGGGAGTAATGGGATCCATTATTCACACTTATCCAAGGTCAACTTGTTTTCTCAAAAAATCTAAGAAATTCCCTATCAATGTCACGACACGGCCATTTGAGTGACCTCAAGACCACAACCTAGTTCTGCATCCTCCACCATATGAAAACGAACACAGCAGTACCAGTAAAACAGTGCTCTTGTATTTACAGGGAGGGAAAAAATTGGTGTTGGTTGTTGGTGTATCCTTTTCTCTCACATTCTTACACTGTGACAGAATCCAAGATTGTTGAAAAGTGTGGAATTTTACAGTAAAGTTATAAAAATTCAACCAGAAATCTTTATATTGCCGTTAAAAACATTTATGGGTACTATAGAATACTGGAGAGGATTCTGACGATAGTAATATACAAGAAACAGGCAGTGTTTGTTTTGTAGCAGCAGTGAGACAAACCTTTTACGCTCATACAATTTTAGGGCAATCCAATCTTGGTAGTGCCTTAGCATGCCTTTCTTACCCTGTATATGTCAAGTATCTGGGACACAACAGCTAACATCCCTGGGGAGGAAGGGAAGTCATAAATAAATAACAAATTCAGTTCACCTTGGAAAGACAGTCACTACATTTGCTCTGTGAGCATTAAACTGCACTGCTTCTCTGAATGTGTCCAGAAACAAACCACTGGACCATTTTTATTCAATTTTATGAAACCAGTGTTTAATATAATGTATTTCTTTTACCATTTCAGATATTTCCTAGGCAACAAAAGACTGTTTTAAAGATTGTTTTTTTTAAATAAGCTACACATAATTAAATGGTTTTTGATGTTTGACTTTGATTTATTCATACAGTAATTAAGTACTGTGATACTTTCAAGTGAGTTTGAATTTTGCATAAGAACTTAATTACCTCATAATTTGGCACAGATTGGGGACAGCTGAGGAGGTGATTTAACCTGTTGAATGTCGGTGGAAATTAAGAAAGAAAAGCAAAAAGGAAACACATAAAGGAATCAAAATTACTTGTCATTTATCAAGGGATATGCCATCATCATCACATCACTTTCTATTACAACTGTAGCGGCGAGGCTTAATAATAAGGCAGAATTAAGTGTTTCTGAGCTTCCCAAATGAGGCCCCATTTCTCTGTTCATCTCTGTGGTGCAGCCACAGAGAGACCATTAGTGCAGGGTGATTTAAGGTTTCCTAGGACAGCTCCCAAAGGGGGATGCACTTAGCTAAGTCTGGCTATCATGATCAATGGTCATCCATTGGCGCCTATCTGTCTAGGGAGTGCCAGATGGACATCTGGACTGCATTACTAAGTGTCAGGACTAAGTGACTCATATCTCACCTTGATCAACCAATCAGGGACTGGTAGGGCTGAGTAACCCACGTGGGACTCTGATGCCCATGGAACTTTCAGCCAATGAATGAGCTGAAGTTCCTCCAGGTAAAAACAGGATTCAGTAAGATTCAGATTCGGGAGATTCAGTAAGATTCTGGAGAGGATTCTGTGGACTGTTCTAAAGGGAATTCAAAGGAGAATTCCAGGGCAGGACGGCCCAGGAGCAGAAGGCTCCCAAGGGCAGGACATTCTCGCAGCGCGCCTCCTGACCATCCTGAGACTCAGCCCGGACAACCACGGAACGGCCAGTGTGTCCGAGTGCCAGAACTTTCCTTTGTTCTAAGAGTCTAGAGTGGAGGTTGCCAGAGAGTAACCAGCAGCAGGCCTCGTGGACAGGTCAGAACTGTGGACAGCTGAATCACTATTCAGAACTAGCTCTTCATCAGGAACGAACCGGTCCTCTTCCTGACTTGCTGGGACCCACAGTCATCTTTTCTCCTGTGCACAAACTTTGCTAGTTAAAGCCAACACTAACTAGCCGGTCAGTGAGCATCAGCAGCGCACCGTCGCAAGCCGCACAGCACAGCCTGGCACGGAGCCAGAGAGCGCGGATTGGACAGCAACAGCCTGCAACTGTTTCTTTGTGCCCGCAGGAGATCTGAATCCCCAGAAATTGGATGAGTATTCAACTTCAATGCATTACAGCTCGAGAATTCAATTGTTATCCCAACCAGTTGATATCAATTTAATTCCTAAGAGTTATGTACTTGTTTTGAGTATCTAATGTAGAAGTTATAACCAAGTTCATTTACGAAACGGTCTTAATGAATGATATACTGAACGTATGTCCTCTTGATATATGTAACACTTCGTAACTGATTGAATATATATCTTTTGTATTCTGATAACCCTCTCGATAAGATCTGTTAGGTTTACATGCATATTCTATGTATTAATAAATGTATCCTCGTGTATTAGTACCTGTGTGTGTGCGTTGTTTGAGTTATGTCGCATGGTTGGATTCTAAAGCCATCAAAAGAATCAACTTTGTGATTTACTGCTACAATTAATAATTGTCTCAGTAAATGCCCAAACCCTACAGAACTGGTGCCTTCAGAGAGCCACTATGACTACATATTTGGCGTCCCTGAACGGCTACGAAACACTACACAACCTACCCAATTCAGGGGCACAGTGGCCCAGAGCTTATCCCTGGAAGCAATGGATGGGATGACACACACATGCACACACTCAAACTAGGGTCAATTTTTACTAAAGCCAGTTAAACCTGCAGCATGTCTTTAGAGTGTGGGAGGAAAGAGGAATACCAAGAGGAAACCCATGTGAACATGGGGAGAACATGCAAACTCAATTCAGATAGTACCCCAGGAACTGACCCCAAGAATCCCAGTACTGCGAGGTGAAACGAACTGAAGAACCCCGGTACTGTGCCGATCTCAAGAGATATACATCATATCTTAATATCAGTGCTTGTATGCTTTGTTTAGGGTGGAGACTGAACTAAGTCAGCCACAGCTGCTGGCATTAGAGCCAGGTCTTCATTAGCAATGAATCATGGTTTTGTGTAGACCACCCTAGTAGACATCAATGAGTCTAGAATGTAGAATGTTATACTTACTGTTTAACTGTCTATAACAGACTAAATATGATGATCTGGGCAGCAGTGTTTAGTCGCCACAAAACTCTATTTGTGATTAATAAAAATCCAACTGCATAGTGCCAGATTGATCAAGCACTTGTACATCATATGCAGCCCTTCTTGCAGGCTCATGGTGACATGACATCATTCCAGCAGGACAATGTACGCTGTTTGCATAACAACGGAAACAGTTTAATGTCAAAAGGAAACCGTTGTGCTGTGGATGTATACCTGCCACACCTGAGGCCCGTTGAACATTTGAGGGGTGAGCTAAGATGACGTGACATCTATGGGTCATTGTCCAGTCAGAGTGTAATGGGACTAACTCACACAAGACAGAAGCTGCAGTCCAATGCAAAGCATATGTCACAGATGTACAGTTTGTATTGCTTCCAACAGTGGACACGTGGTACTAGTCTGTGACTTTGACATTATATATCCAGTTGATCATCATGGCAATGACAAATGTTATCAGTAAAATGAATTTACTTTTGTCATACATGCCCAATAAAATGTCAGTGCACCTGCCATGAAAAATGTGTCATTTTCCTGACTTTGTGAAATGTATTGTGGTTATAACAGATACTGTAGATTTCTTTTGATGCTCATATACTGTATATCTTATTTAATTTTCTACACTATATCAAGAAAATCAAGTACTGTATGTTTGATAAATTTATCTCAAGCTCTGGACAATTCTCTCAGGATTAAGTAAACAAAGGGTGTATAAAATGGAACATTTTATAGTTGTAACATTTTTAAACTAGATTTTCAAGCAGTTTGAATGTCAGAATGAATTTTATATACATTGAAACCTAAGACTAACTTTGTGAAACTTTTGTTTTTGAGTTATTATACCAAACAAAAGTTAAAAGAATTTATGTGAATTAAAAAAGGAAGTGTTAGGAAGTGTATTTTTGTTTTTATTTCTATTGCATTAATGTTGAAATTTGAACAGTATGTGTGTTGCTGACTAAGAACATGAAAGCTGAACACAATTGTACTAGATAGCCCCAAATGTCATAAAATGAAAAAACGATGATACACAGGGGAGTTCAGGATTTCAGCCTAATCAAGCATGTCACAATATGCACTTTAAAATTAGCATTATAGCTGACAAATTGCTACTGTATGTCTGCAGATTGCAGCCATTAGATCCACTGTCTTTATATCAGGGAAATATACTGTAACTCTGTTGACCACAGCTCTGGGCACTTACAGTAGCTCTATCTTCAACAGTTTGGGGATATATGACCTGGTGACTACAGCTCAGGGCACCTTACTCTGCCTGTATTAAGCAGCTGAATTGTCCAAGCCTGGGACAGAGGGCTACATAATACATTTGAGGTATCTACTGTTCCCAGATCCTTAGCTTTGCTAAAGACAGCTATGACCACAGCAGTGTAGGGCTTGCAGGTCCTTTGCACACTGAGTCCACTTTTCATCCATCCTCTGATAAAGTTGTTCCCGAAGGTTCAGTGGTGATTGTACATTGGATGAATTAAAACGTGCAGCAACAATTCTTCTTATATCTGTTATAATTAAGTAATGTCATGCACATTATAATAAAGCTTCATCGATAATTTAGAATAAAATAGAAATTTAAATTAAACATGAATAGTTCTACAATTCTGATTAAAATATTTGTATTTGGGAGTACACAAATGCAATACATTTGTCCTAACAAAAGAGCTATTCCATATGTCAGACACTTACTCCTCAGTGTCACTTCCTACCATTTGTGTTTGAAGTCATACTGTACTATACTGTAGTATTTCAATGTTTATAGTCTTTAACTTTCTGGAGCTCTCAACACTCATTGTCCCTTTGCCCTCTGTAGCATATTTCAGTAGTTTCATCAACGGTTTACTTCCCCATGTACAACTGAATGAAAAAGTGTATGTTTTATTACTCAAAATACTAATTTCCATATATGCTTATTTTTTCTTCATTGCTCAATGTTATAAACATGCCAACAGAGCAGGGAACACAGATAATGGCTGTGACAAGTCACAAAATGTGTTCTTGATTGATTTGTTGAAGTATGTGAAGAAAGCAACAATGAAAATAATCTGTAAGTGCTTTTTGGGTTAATTAGGTTTTGTTGGGCATGGACCTTTTGTATTATGGGAGTTCAACATTTTGACACAGAATTCTACTTGGAAATACCTCATTTAAGCATATTGGTAAATTATATATACAAGTGCAAATTATATATACATTGAAACCTTTCATGCGTCAATCCTGAGTTATACAGTAGGTTTCAATATAGTTACTTTTTTCATTCTCCTTGTATTTTTATTATACAGTTCTCTGTGCTCATACTCATAAGATGACGTCTCCCAGAGTCATTTTTAACATCGAAGAAGAAAAATCCACATCTACCTTATTGAAGACCATTGGTCAATGTAATTATGAAACATGTGAAATCGGGTCAAATTGAATTTGTTCTCAGCCTAACTGGATCTCTGTCATATGACCATAATGGGTACAGGGTACAAAAGGAAATGCACAAGTCTATAAACCATGTACATAACATTTCGAAAATAATAATTTTATTCATATTTTGCAACATTAATAGGCTAATGTTGAAAACTTTCAATGCAGTTGGTTTAGATTTAAATTGGGAACACCATGTTTATTATTATTTAGGGTGGTGCACATTACTCACACAATACTTTTAATTTCCAAATGTACAAATATACACTGTAAAAAGAAACATCTAAGGCACAATATAAGAAGAATGGTCTGTAAATACCCCACTTAGACAATTTGTCAAGCTCAGCGTTTGGTAGTTCTAGTAGGAAATTAATTCAAGAATCTCAATCAAGCCAGACATTGTATCAGCTTCAACAGCAGAGCTTGGTACTGTAGCTTGATCCACACACCCATTTTTTTACATCTAAGTACAGAACATGTTCTGTGTAAACTTAGTGGTTTTAAATACAGTTCCGCATAAATTTCACTTTTGTCCTCAGATTAGTGTTGTACTGTTTTACAGTACTGTTGTACTGAAGAGATTTATTGGGTTGATATTGCCAGTGCTGTTGAGAATTTTGAATATTTGGATCAGGCAGTGCAGAACATTTTTTTAAGCCCCATAACATACCAAGTTGTTCTTTTCTGGACTGAATCCAGAGCAGCAATATTTTAAATATGGTGTTACTAGTGTATTTTACAATTTTTTCCTGACATTACTTTGGTTAAAGTCTACAGTTTTAATTATATATCTTCGCATTTAGTTTTCCTTTTTATTGCTACTCCACACTGTTTAGAAGATGCAAATAATGTCAACATAAAAACTAAGGTCTGTTAAATAAATGGCCACTTCAAGCTCAAAGCTTCCTATTTTGTTCCTGTAGTAGTATTCTGCATTTTTCTTTGTTTATTATTATCATACGGCTCTCTTCTTGATGCTGACAGGGCAGAGGCGTGCCGATATTGATCAGCAAATCCAACAGCATTAAAGGAGTGTAAACTCAAACAAGGCCTACCTTCCATCAAATCACTGCTGGTCCGGTTTTCCTCTGGCAAAGGATTACATTCATCTTCGATCTTGTCAATAAGTCCTGATGGAGCTTTTAGACACTTATCAATATTTAACTACCTCTCCCATTGACTCAGCAATTACATGGTAATTGATTTAAGATTGATTATCAACAAGTTAACATTTTACAGCACAAGAATAAACTGCTCAAAATAATTTTATTATAACAAAATATTACTGGCATTTAGCTGTGCTGTTTAGTGACCACCACCCCCCACTATCCTTATCCCAATTTCACAACTGAACATTTCAAAGCCTAAAATACAAATGAAATCTCCATACAAATAGGTCTTTTAAAAGGTCACTATACCTCCAAATATAGTTTGCATAATTTATGATTGCAAGAAACATTCTTTATAGAATGAAAATGGGGATACTGGGCATTTAATGCTTTATGAGGTCTAGGGTAATGGAAAAAATGGAAGACAGAACATAAAATAGAAAAATGTTCACTGGGTCATAGAGTATAAATGCTGCATTAGCCCTTGGTATGCTTTCAATAAAGGAAGAAACATCTATTGCTTATTAAGAGGTGCTGAGTTAATAAAATACCATTGAAAAATGCTTAAATTTCAGGTGACACTGAAAGAAGAAAGTAAAATACCTAAGCAAACCTGACATTAATTAACTGTAAAAGCAAATTCACCAGTCTTTTTCTGGCAGACTATGAAATCTGGTCTCTGTAATCTGGCTATGTTCCGTCTGCTAATAAATAAGCTCAGTGCCCCTCTAAATAGAAAATACTGAAGGTAGAAAGAGGCTTCTTTCCACCTCTGTAGTTATGCCTCCCAAAAAACTCCTTCCAAAAAAGGAAAAATGACACTTCAAATGAAAGTCAAAAGGCTTGTGGGTTTCTTCTCCTTTTCACATAGTTGCTTCAAACAGTAGAAAAAGATTCACTTAAAACTGTAAATTAATCCTGATCTACAAGGTCTGAGGAAAGGTTGCTTGATACTGCCATATGTATTTTTTTCCCTTGAGTCCTCTTTTTGAGAGTTAACATGTTATCAACATATCACTTAAGTATCTAGCTAAGATTCCCAATACAATAAACACTTGGTTTAACAGACTAATTGGGGGATAGGGATGTGCATTATTGCTGTTTATTAAATAATTAATGATGTTTTTTTCTGCCTCAAAACATATGAGAAACATACAATACTGTTACAGACGGCAGGTCATGAAAATGAAGAATAAGCAGGAATTGACCAAGCAGCTTGGTCATTTGTGTATAACCTAACTTTGTTTTGACAATATCTTATCCAACAACCTAACAATTTTATACATAAAATGTTTCTGACACAGCTTAGTAAAACTAACATAAAATAAATTAAATATGGAAGCTGAACGATTAGAGATAAAACCCTAAACCACATTTTTACATCAGTGGTTGTTTCTTAAGAGTATTGTTGGCCATACATGGTCCATAGGATATGAAACATGCAAATAAAATCAAATAAATTGAAAACCTAGAGGTGATGTCATAAATTTCTCTTTTAAATCATGCTTTAGTAATGATTACACTTTGAATAGAAAAGTGGATAGCCAGTTTTTACTTATTTAGCTTTATAGAAATGTTACATACTGTATTACTGTAGGTACTAGCCATCTTGTTCTTTTTATGCTTGGATGGTGATATAACTGTACTCCTGATCTTTGAAAGCCACAGTCTATCAGCTATCAAATATATATGTAACTATATGTAACTTATCATGCCCAATGAGTAAAGACCTAGGCAGTGGATACAGTGGTAATAAAGGCCAATTAAATGAAAACTGGGGTAAAATCATTAAAGTCATTAAAAGCGCAGAAAGAAAATTGGTCATGGCAGCCCTCCAGGACCAGGAGAGAATATCAGTGTCTCAGGAACAGCAAAGGCGCTAGATGAGCCAAATTCAGACATTTGTTAATAATTCCGAGGTTACCAGTTAGATTTTCAAAAATAATTATCAGTTCAAAACATTCATATCAAAGTTCAAAACATTTCCAAATAACATGTTACAAATATACAGTATTTTGAGTGAAGGGAAGGTTTCACATTAAAGCAGGGAAAATATATGTTTCAAGTTCAAGTTCAAGTTTATTGTCACTATACTCATATATAGGTATATGGTATAATGAAATGCTATTTAGCTAGCTCTCAGACGATAAGTAATACAAAAGAACAACAATACAATTGTATAATAAAAGAAAGACAGAGACAACAGGCAGTGTGCAAAACAACAACAGGTACTGTAACAGGTAACGTGCAAAACAACATCAGATGTGCAAAAACATACATCAACGGAATGATATAAAGGATAGAAAATTATCGGGAGTGAGGTAGAGATAGATTTCAATGTGTGTTTGAGTTTTTGGTAAGAGAAGGCACTGTGAGGTTCATATCGTAGGTGAGAGACTGGGAGTTGAATAGTTTGATAGTGCGGGGATAAAAACTGTCTCTGAGTCTGGTAGTCCAAGCCCGAATGCTCCGGTACCCGAATGCTCTGGTAGAGGGTCATACAGTCTGTAGCTGGGGTGTGTGGGGTCTTTGATGATGCTTAGAGCTTTCCTCAAGTACCGTCTGTCATAAATGTCCTGTATGGATTGGAGAGCAACCCCAGTGATGGACTGGACAGTTTTCATCACCCTCTGTAGGGCTTTGCAGTCAGCAATACTGCAGTTGCCATACCACACTGTGATGCAACCTGTCATTGTGCTTTCTGTAGTGCATCGGTAAAAGTTAGTGAGGATCTGGGGACATATCTTAGCCTTCTTCAACCGTTTTAGGAAGTATAGGCGCTGTTGCGCTTTCTTGATCAGACAGGTGGCGATGAGAGACCATGTGAGGTCCTCAGTGATATGGACGCCAAGGAATTTGAAGTTACTGACCCTTTCCACTTCAGTCCCGTTGATGTGGATAGGGGCATGTCCGTTTTGCAGTTTCCTGAAATCAACAATCAGCTCCTTGGTTTTGCTGACGTTGAGGGTGAGGTTGTTGTCTTCACACCACATTGTAAGGAGATTGACCTCCTCCCTGTAGGCCCTCTCATCATTGTCTGTGATCAGACCTACAACTGTGGTGTCATCAGCAAACTTGATGATGGAGTTGGTGTTGTGTTTGGCCTTACAGTCGTGGGT